>JAGDYQ010000105.1:2428283-2658141 GCA_021962125.1 Bulinus truncatus
TAACTTCTTTTATTTTCTGTTTCAGTTGCAAATATATAAGATATATTCTGGAATATTTTAGAACATTGTGGAATATTTTTGAATATTTTGGATAAACTATCTCGTTTTCAGTGCAAGATTGCAAGTCTTACTGTCAGGATAGTGAAAGTAGATAGACATGGATAGATAGAAAGACATATTGTTAGACAGATAGACAGATAGGCTAAACAATCTCACACGGATGCCTACAAACCGTCAAATTCTTGGAAACTTCACTTTTCTGTTCAATAGCCAGAAACGGCGACTGGATCGAATCAAAATTATGATTACGGATATAGAATTGCTTTGGAGGGAAATTCTAGACTTTCCACTATTATCCAGCGCACTCATCAGAAAGAAACTCAATTGCCTGATTGATTTATATGACAAAAACAAAAAGAATCCGTCTGATAAATTTACTACAACACTTTCTCAGTTATTTGATGTCACCAACGTTAATGGAGAATGGAAAAGCACGGAGGATAAAGAACTCTACCAGAGGCAAGTTAAGAGTGGAGGAAAGATTGGTTATTCAAAGGTCAAACAAGCCCCTTTGGAATCAATCCACCCAAGAAAAAGAATCCGACTATCAAAAACCCAATCACAAGCCAGCTCTTCTCAATCGCAACCTATACAAACACATACAACTGTCTCAGAATCTTCGGATTCTGAAACCTCTGCTTCTTCACCCGACTTGCCAACCTATTCTTCCACGTCATCTTCTCCTGAATGCAAACCGAAATACCAAAGAGCAAGCACTACAACAGCGGGTTTGCTAGTACTGCAAAACAACATTTCTACACATAAAGCATATGATGTTCTTGCAACCATTGCTGAACAGGGTCACGATGTGCCAGTTCCAAGTCAGGCGGGTGTCTGGAAACGAGTAATCTCTGTAGGACGTAAAATGAAAACCAAAATTGTTCAAAAACTTCAAAGCAAAGAACTCTATTGTCTCCAGTTTGATGGTAAAAGAGTTCAAGGGGAAGAGTATCAAGTAGTTCTGCTGAAAAATATGACAACCGAAATCAAACTTGGTATTATTAAATGTGAGAGTGGTTCTGCCGCGGCCATTCACAAGGAACTACATCAGCTACTTGATGAATATGATGCTTGGAAAAATATTGGCATGATAATATGCGACACGACCGCAGTAAATACTGGTCGTTTGCATGGGATTGTAAAGCTCATACAGGATGATGTCTTGAGCAAGGGCTTTCAGAAGCCACAATATATTGGGTGTCAGCACCATGTACTCGACCTCCTTTTGAAACATGTCATGAATTTTTTTATCCAAGAGCCAACGAGCAAACCAAAACTCAACTATTCCTTCATTGACCAATTAACACAAAACTATGTCACTCTTCAGGCTGATTACCGCCTCGTTGCGACAGATGATGTTAGCACAGACGAGAACCCTGGATGGCGAGATGATTTCAAGTTCTTATATGAATTATGTCAGGCATATCGTCATTACAAAACAACTTCACGTTGGCCTCGCATCAACTGGAAGAAACTACCAAATTTACACCAGGCAAGATGGAACTCACGTGCGATATATACTGTTATATCATTTTTTCTGATACCAGAGTGGCGCAACATCCTCACTCCTGCCTGCAACTTCATCTGCTACGAATGGGCAAATGCTTGGTTCCATTCTCAACACTATAATGAAGCGTCCTTCAATGAACTGTTTACCTCACTCATCAGGATAAAATGCAAGAAGGCAATTAAGTGTTTAAAGACCCATTGGTCAGTCGAAAAGTCATTAATTGACATTCCCAGATCTAACCAAATTGCTGAACGTGCTGTGAAACTGATGGAGGAACTTCATGCAAAAAAGAAAAAATTTCAATTTTTGAATCTGAAGTTCATAGGAAAAAATATGTTTTAAACATTTCTTGTACATTCTGTACATATTACTAACTGATCTGTATCTTATTTGTTAATAAAAGTTGATTAGTTATTATTATTACTCTTTTGAGTTAAGCTAAAAAAAATAATGTCCTTTTTTTTGAAAAAAAAATATTTTTTTCACTTTTTTCTTCCGAAAAAGGGGGAGGAGGGGGAACTTTTTTTTAAAAAATCAAAAATGCGATTGATATTCTTAAATTACACATAAAAGTTCCTCGATTGCAAGTGGTTTCATAAAAATATTTTTTTTGTTATCACCCTAATATACATGTATATATATATATATAATATATATATATATATATATATATATATATATATATACAATGGATTTCGCTTAATTGGGACACCGCTTAATTGGGACAGCCGCGTATTTGGGACAAATCTCAAAGAAACCAAACCAAGAAGCCAATAGTAAATGTGTATGTTTAATTGGGACAGCCGCTTAATCGGGACAAAAAGCCTCGGTCCCGATGTGTCCCAATTAAGCGGAATCGACTGTATATATATATATATATATATATATATATATATATATATATATATATTTATATATGACATGTTGTTTTTGGTATGAGTTTATCTTACAGCAAGTGGTTTGCAAACTTTTATACTAATAAAATGTGTTGTTGTTGTAGACAAAAACTACTGCGAAAGACTAAATGAAAACGTCCATAATTCTATAATTAAAAAACAAGCAATTAAGCCTGTTCCATTCTGGACACAGGACGTGTTAGCGCATTTTCATGGTATGTATCAGTACGTTTGTTAGCTTTCAGTAAATATTTGTAAATTTTGGAAATGTTTATAAATTCAATTGTGTAATGCATATATCTGTAAAAAAATATTATAAAGACGTTTCTTTATATTTGAAAAAAAATTATTTTCTCTTAAATCTAACTACAAGTGGTTTGTGGTTACTGAAATAGGACTCATAATTGAAAACATTCGAAATTGTAGTCATTTAATCGTCCGAAAACTCCGTCAATTGTTGCATAGCTCTGATACTTTCGATTAAACTCAGAACACAAACTTACTATTTCATTTGATGAGTTTCTTAATAAATCTTGGTGAAACTACGTGCTGCAGTATTTCGCACCAAATGAATGGGTTACTGAACGTACAAGGTGTAGAATGGGGCCATATATATAATATATAAGCCACTTAGGAGCCCTGAAGCCCGGCCCTCAGAGGTCCTATCGCGAAATGAACTTTTGATGTACACTTGGCAGGCCAAGACCTACAAAATGATATATACATCATGGGTCTAGGACTTATGGTTGCTGAGATATATGGCGCTCCTTTGTTAATATAGCTTATATAGTAAAAAAACGGTACTTTCTAAGCCCCCTTTTACGGCCCTCAGAGGTCAGATCGCGAAATGAACTTTTGCTGCACACATGGCAGGCCAAGACCTACAAAATGATATATACATCATGGGTCTAGGACTTATGGTTGTTGAGATCTAGGGTGATGACAGACAGACAGACAGACAGACAGACAAAACGGGAACAATAGAGCATTTTTTTTTCGAAAATGCTCTAAAAATAATGTTAAAAATTATGAAAAGCGTGAGTGGATATACTATACTGGACTAAATATGTCTGTACACTAGTTGATAGATAGCAATAAATAAATCATATATATATATATATATATATATATATATATATAGTAATGATAGTTTTACAAATATATCTATATGATTTTTTTTTTACTTTTTAGTGCATTTAAATTCTATTTATTGATATAAAGGTTTGCTGTGTGTGTGTGGGGGGGGGGGTATTCGAAAAGTCTTTCAAATATTCTATTTCAATGTAATTGATCCACAGAATCAAGTTTTTTTATGTTTTGTTTCATTTTTTTTATCATCAAAATATTGATTCTGAGCAAATTAAAGGCGTTGATTATCGTGAGCGATGTGCAAAATGAAGTTGTAATAGGGGCGGCCTTAAGAGTACGCGGGGACAAGGGTCAGATGTCACGTGCCGGGCCGAGAGCAGATGTTATAAGCAAATTAGTAATTACGTACCAAATCTTTTCTATCGTTGGGTCTGTCACAGTTGCGCCATGCATCAAGCCCTAAAGGGCACCACTGGGCACCCCTGTCACTTCAGTTCTAAATGAACATCACCAATGGGGTACCCATGAACATCCCTGTCGGTTCAATCCTAAATGAACATCACCAATGGGGTACCCATGAACATCCCTGTCAGTTCAATCCTAAGTGAACATCACCAATGGGGTACCCATGAACATCCCTGTCAGTTCAATCCTAAGTGAACATCACCAATGGGGTACCCATGAACATCCCTGTCAGTTCAATCCTAAGTGAACATCACCAATGGGGTACCCATGAACATCCCTGTCAGTTCAATCCTAAGTGAACATCACCAATGGGGTACCCATGAACATCCCTGTCAGTTCAATCCTATATGAACAACACCAATGGGACACCCAAGAACGTAACTATCACCTCAATCCTAAACGAACATAATAATAACCGTATAATTGTATTTCTTGTAGTAATCACTTTTCCCCAGCCCCTGTGAATGTTTCTGTGAGCTCAACGTGTTTTAAAAAAAACTCAACAAGGAACGGAAAATTTGAGATCAAATTTTGCAGTGGATCAGTGGTTCCCAACCCTTTTATGATGATGTACCTCACCCTGTGGCACCGAGAGCCAACGCGGGGTCCCAGGGCAGGACAACATTGCGGGCCCCTTAAAAAAATGAGTCGTGAAAAAAATTGACATGGTCGGGGCTGCTGCCGGGCCCCCCTTTATGCCCCCCTTACAGATGCGGGCCCCCCTGGCAATGATCCCCCGCTCCCCCTCGCTCGGCGGCCCTGACCTCACCTAACCATGCGAACAAATATTGTCCCCCCCCCCCCATTCAAATCATTGTTGACAATTGCTTTTAAAAAATATGGAAGAAAAAAAAAAACATTTTTAATGAAATGTAAATGTATTAGCCAATGCCTCCGTGAGCAATGGAAGTTCCCCCCCCCCCCAATTTTCATGTGGGCCCCACGTTGGTAAACATTGCTGTAGATGGTCGCGATGACCTTATCTAGACGACACAAAAAAATTTGATAGCATTCAAATTCATTCATCTGGTAAATAATGATGGGCCCTCTTTCTGCACGTGCCGCATAGCAATTAGTGCTATTACCGTTGGAGCAGAAGTGTTTCACCAATAACTTACTTCCTTGTGATGTCATCAGACTACGTCATAGGATGGTGTAAATCAAAACAAATACAAAAGTCGAAGGAAAATGATTCGTATGTATTATGTGTGTGCGAGGGTTCAAATGTTTGTTTGTGTGTGTTTGTATACGTGTGTGTGTGTGTGTATCTGTGTGTGTTCATATGTTTGTTTGGATTTGTTTGTATACATTGGTGTGTGTGTATCTGTGTGTGTTCATATGTTTGTTTGGATTTGTTTGTATACATTGGTGTGTCTATGTGGGTGTATATGTGTTTATGTATGTGTGTGTATCTGTGTGTATGGCTGTGTGTGTTCATATGCTAGTTTGGATGTTTTTGTATGCACGTGTGTTACTGTGTATGTGCATGTGTTTGTATACATTTGTGTTTCTGAGTCTGTGTGGTGTGTGTTCATATGTTTGTTTGGATGTGTTTGTATACATTAGTGTGTCTGTGTGTGTGTTTGTCTGTGTGTATGTCTGTGTGTGTTCATACGTTAGTTTGTGTTTGTATACAGAGGTGCAACTGGGGGGGGGGCATTGCCGCCCCCCGAAATAAACAAAATTAAAAGATTGGACCAAAATTTATTTAAAATAAAATACAAATATATAAATAATGTGATTTTTTAATCCAAGTGATCCCCCCCCCCGAAAGTTTGGTCTAGTTGCGCCTCTGTTTTATATACATGTTTGTGTCTGTGTGTGTGTTTGTCTGTGTGTATGTCTGTGTGTATGTCTGTGTTTGTTCATACGTTAGTTTGGATGTTTTTATATACATGCTGTGTGCATCTGTGTGTATCTGTGTGTATGTCTGTGTGTGTTTTCATAGGTTAGTTTGGATGTTTTTGTATGCATGTGTGTGTCTGTGTCTGTGTGTCTGACTGTGAGTGTGTTCATATGTTTGTTTGGATATGTTTGTGTACATGTGTGTGTGTGTGTGTGTGTGTGTCTGTGTCTGTGTGTGCTGGTGGTGAAATTAACTTTTATTATTCAGTTACTAGTGTTATTCATATTTTTTTTTTAAAAACGAGACCAGTATTTTCTTTTTTTTTAAACACTAGCCAATCGTTATCCAGTAAATATACCATCCTTTATTACCTTCATCACCAATAGCTAGCTATCTTGCTAAAATAACATCAAAGTCATGTTCGTTACCTATTCATAATTTTTTATCAAAGAAAGTTAAATTAAGAATAAAAAAAAAGCACTTACCTTAATTCTATTTACTCGTAATTCATTCATCATTCACTCATTTAGATAACAGAGAACCAAAACAGTTCACTGAACATTTCCCCATCAATATTTCAACATAGTTAAAGTGAAAGCCCTGATTTTAAATGAGGCAAATTAGGTTAATTTATTCACAATTCAGCCTTTTTTTTCCCCCTATGTTTTTTTTTTCAAGTGGCATCACTCTCCCAACTTTCTCAACCTATGTACACATAACAGTTGTTATCTTTTTACTCACAGGTTTCCGTAACTCTAACCAACAAAGAGGAGATAATTCTGTTGTTGTGCAGGACGTGCGCATAGACACATAGGACGAGAAATGGGGGTAAAAGTTTAAAAATAGACAACCTCCCCCCCCTCCCTAGAATTTTATTTTTAAATCTCTACATTTTGTACCGGTAGAATTAAAAAAAAGTAGGAATTACATTAATCTAAACGTTTTACATGTCGAGTCAGCGAAATAAATGTAAGCAGTAAATAATAAACGGCGTAACGTTTACCTGGGGTGGGAAAGAAGGGCGGGGTAGCTATAATTAGAAATGCTTGTTTTAAGGGGGGGGGGGGGGTAAGGAAACGGGGGGAAACCGTCAAGGTTGTCAGGGACTAAGACCTTACCGTCAAATTAACAGATTTTTTTTATGACTTAATTACTTGAATATTTTTTTTTTTGATACCCAGCCATTTCTAACAGAGACAAAAATAAATGTTTGAAACAGCTGGTGTCAGTCAGTGGTGCAACCAGGGGGGGGGGGCAGGAAGGCTAAATCGGAGGAACCCTGCAATTTTTCCAAATCCAATGAATTTTTTGAATGGGGGAAGGGTAGGGTGCTTCTCAATATGCCATTAACCACAATAACTTTTTTTTGTATCATCAATACATAATTAAAGTTACACAAAAGACTGTCAAACTCATAATAATAATAATAATAATAATCTGTTCTATCCCTAATTCTTTATTAATTATAATTTTTAGTTTGGATTCGAAGAGTTTAAAAAACATTTTCGACTGCGGCGGGCTTTTGTTTTTTTTTTCAAAATGTGAGCCCCCCCCCCCCCCCCAATCCCCAAGCATTTTTTTGCTGGTTGCGCCACTGGTGTCAGTAGAGGTAAGGGGGCTCAGTCCGACATCGCATTTCACCCAGGAGCGGCACTATTTATGGCTGTGAGAGGGCGTGTAAACTATGACAATATAAAAAAAATGTTTATAACATTTTGCTCATAATTGTTTTGTTGTTGTTGTTTTTAATTCACTTTTTAAAAAAACAAACCAAAAAAAAAACTTAACATCCGGTCAACTTGACTCATTCAATTTCGGTCATCTGGCAGGAAGTGTGCATCACTTCCGTATATCAGCAGGGGCCTCTAGCATAAGCAGCCTTAGCGGGGGGGGGGAGACTAGGGCAACTGCCCCAGGAAGGAGGGCAAGGTGGTGGGTGGGACTTGAGATAAAATGATTTTTGAAATGTAATGTGGCCGCCCATTGAGACTCTGGGTCCCGACATTTACCCTGGGGCCGCACATTTCACCGTAACTCTAAGGCCGCCTCTGAGCCTGAAGGAATTTCACCTGGGTACAATAGTCTGCTACATTAGCAAGCGATGGAGGTGTGTGATTAGGGGGAGGGGGGGCCCAGATTGGAAATTGTCATCAAAGGGGTGGGAGGAGGGTCCAAGAGCAGCTGGCGGCATCCCTGTTTCGATATTATAATAATGTGCTTGACAATAAAATCACAGCGTTCTTTATATAAATGAAAGCAACTCACTCTCTCTCTCTCTCTCTCTCTCTCTCTCTCTCTCTCTCTCTCTCTCTCTCTCTCTCTCTCTCTCTCTCTCTCACTCACGTTTTATAAAAATACAGTCAGATAAAAATTGGTAACAAACGTATCCATTTTTTATGATTAGTATAAAACAAACTCAGGTGTATCTATTTGACCACATGACTGGCACGTATTTTACACACACACACACACAACCTTTCATGTACCTGCGCCTGCCCTGCACAGATTGTTATGTATTGGGAGTATTTTGTTGTTGTTTTTTTGGAAAATATAACAACAGAAACAAATTTATGTTGAGCTTGGTCGTTTGGTTTAATTGAAGATAAGTAAACTTCAGATTTAACATCTATTTCTATAACCACGACAAATTAAGGGATTGTTTAATTAACACAATGCCCAGTCGACTTTACTCCCCCAACTAATTTCAGGTCAGTGTAGAATTCATCTATTTCTATAACCACGACAAATTAAGGGATTGTTTAGTTAACACAATGCCCAGTCGACTTTACTCCCCCAACTGATGCCAGGTACCGCTTTTAAAGCTGGTCGGACTTGTATGTCTTAACACTAAGTTTAACCTGGAAAAATTCCCATGTTTCGAACCCAGGACTTTCAGATCGACACCGCTCGACATAATATTCAAGGACCTATAAAAAAAAAAAACTCCATTTTATACCTAATACTTCATTTTCTCTATGTACCAATTACTTTCTTTTGTCTCTGGGACTACCCCCTACATATCGATCTTCATCCGAGCTGCCTCGGAAGGGGTCGTTAGGTAATACCGTGGTCCAAATGTGGCTTTCAGAGTCTTCTTTGAGTTAAGTAAGGTTGCCGTTCATACTATTCTTTCTTTTTATTTCCTCACTGACAAATATAATTGAATTGACTTCAAAATGTGCTCGCTGGACAATAGTTACAAATTGTTAGGGCTTTACTTTTCAATGCGGGGTTCTCTTGCTCTTTTTAAATTTATATTTGAAACAGTTCCGTGAATATAATTTGGTTCATGGATTTTTTTGTTCAAGACCAGTGTAGTGTGGCGTCAAAAGAAAATTATCAATTTCAATCTTGAAAAGAAATCAATGTGATACCCCTGAACTAAAGGAGTGATAATTAGAAGCAGTCATTGTTAAATGAAATATCAATAAATATTAATTACATTTTAATTAACAGATCAAAGGTGTGTATGTGAAGTCCATGTAAGGATGAGATAGAATCTCTTAGATCCTATGAACCACCAATGGGACGGTTTTTGCAGTGCCGTTCTTTCATCCTCACCATGGCCGATAGTGTGATGGCAAATGAAACGTCCAGACAGTTCATTTAAATGTAGAGCCTTGGGCGGCCTTCTACTGTAAGGTTGTACTCTACTAGAGGGTTGTACTCCACTACAGGGTTGTACTCTACTAGAGGGTTGTACTCCACTACAGGGTTGTACTCTACTAGAGGGTTGTACTCCACTACAGGGTTGTACTCTACTAGAGGGTTGTACTCCACTACAGGGTTGTACTCTACTCGACTAGAGGGTTGTACTCTACTACAGGGTTGTACTCTACTACAAGGTTGTACTCCACTACAAGGTTGTACTCCACTACAAGGTTGTACTCCACTACAAGGTTGTACTCAGTGGCGCCGAGAGCCAACACGGGCATCATTGCGGGCCCCTTAATAAACAATAAGTCGTGAAAAAATTGATATGGTCGGGGCGGCCGGGCCCCCTTACAGATGCAGGCCCCCTGACAATGACCCCCGCCTGCCTACCCCTTTCGGCGCGCCCTACTACAAGGTTGTACTTGTCCAATCCCTTATGATTACGCTTTGTTTACTTATTGTGTTATTGCCTTATTTGGTATTGTTCCATCCCTTGCTTGCATTGTTTAATTGCTCTGTTATTTCCTTATTTGGTATGTTAAGTGCTTGTAAGGTCAAGCATGTATGATAAAATAATGTCATTCACCTACGCACATGGTTTGGCGCGAATCGCCCACACATTTGACCTCTGAAGTTTTGGCGGGGAAAATGACGTAATATGCGGGGGTGAACTACCTATAAATAGGGGAAGAGATAACGATCGAGAGGAGACTAAGAGAGCAGACAAGAAGTAAAGGGGAGACCAGTGAGAGGCTGAGTGACACGTGGACTAGGTGACCAGTAACAGTGCAGTTGAGTAATAATTGATATAGAGTCGTGTACTGTGTTATAGGATTATACAGAGTAGATACATGTGATTTATTGGCTCATCTCCTCAAGTGTTTATACATTATTCAATTGGATTCTCATATTCTCATCTGTAAATATCATGTATTAAAGGTTCAGTTCATTCTCTTATACTACTACAAGGAGTTGTGTCGTCTTATTATAGTTGGAACGCAAGTGGGATACGACATAACTCTACAACAGGATTGTACTCTACTACAAGGTTGTACTCTACTACAGTGTTGTACCCTACAACAAGGTTGTACGCTACTATAGGGTTGTACTAGACTGGTAGAAGGTCTTGTCAAATAATATTGTTGGATTCAATACTGACTGTGTCTCATACATTTGTGAGCATGGTTGCCACATAGTTTTTACTTAATCCATCTAAATGCACGGAGATGTACAAGAGATACATCCAATTTTTATGTTATCAGCTGTATGGGGTATAAATAGCAGGCTGCGTTTAAGAATAGAATAGTGCGATAATGGGCTAAAGTCTTATAATAATGAGACACTTTAATTGAGCAAAGAAAACAATTTAAAAATAATACAATCATACAAAGGGATTTAGCTTGACACACGTAAAGATTTAGCTTGACACACGTAAAGATTTAGCTTGACACGCGTAAAGAAACCCCAAGGCCGTGGCTGGCCAATTTTGTCCCGGGATTATGAATTAAAACGGAAGTGTCACTGACCGCCCCTTGACTAGACAAGTGTCTCTCTACCTGTTTTAATGTAGTTCGTTTTTTTTATACTGATTTTACATGAAACATCTTTTTTAAACTTTTACAACGTAAATTTTAAAAGCAGCTAAAATCCCTCCTAAACCAGTTTTGCCAACTTGGCAACCCTGTCTGTTAGAATATGAAAATGGGGGTGGGTGGAGGGCGTGGCGGAAGTAACAACAAAATTCTAAGTAATACATGACAAGTGCAACCGTACTGACCTAAACAGGTGTCAAAAAATTAGGTCACATTCCGCCCAAAAAAATTTCTAGGCGAACATGTGGTTGTTGTTGTTGCCGCCATTAAAAATTCCGTTCACAAAAAGGTTCTTTTAGTGTGTGCTTGTCGCACGTCAAGCCTTTACATTGTGCTAGACAACATCAAGGCACCAAGTGTCATTCAAGACAGTGAAATGGTTGGGGAAAGTCTTGATAATTTAGTTTTGTTGCATTTTTTAAAAAACTTAAAAACTTCTTACTGCGGAATATTGTCTTAAATTTACTCAAAGTTGAAAAGTTTTCTTATTGCGGTATCCGGTGTCTCGGAACATTGTCTTAAATTGACTCAAAGTTGAAAAGTTTTCTTATTGCGGTGTCCGGTGTCTCGGAACATTGTCTTAAATTGACTCAACGTTGAAAAGTTTTCTTATTGCGGTATCCGGTGTCTCGAAACATTGTCTTAAATTGACTCAAAGTTGAAAAGTTTTCTTACTGCGACATCCGGTGTCTCGGAACATTGTCTTAAATTGACTCAAAGTTGAAAAGTTTTCTTAAGAAATCTTGGAATTTTTTTTTTTTTTAATTTGAAAAAAATTATTAACATGATGCAGATTAGGGTCGGCGAACTTTTCAACCTGAGTTAATTGGGAGAACTAAGCTTTCTATTTGTCGAGTGAAATGTAGGCCTATTAAAAATCGCCACGTCACCCCCTTTTTTCCCCAGGAACAGTTATATAACATGTCAGGCTGGATTTTTTTTATATCTATTAGGTTTATTAGCAGTTGAGTTGCATAAGATTAATTTTGAAGAACTGATAAAAAAATTGGAAGGAACTAAATTAGGAGAAAAACATAAAGATGTAAATAAATGAGGCTGGCATAAGTCAGAAAGAGATTTAGGCTAGTTTTTCTTCATTAATGTAAATTTATTTGATTTTAAAATTTAGGTTTCTTTTGCTTTTTTTTTTTAAAATCTGGAATTAAAAGTTAAGGCATGTCGTAGAATATAAATTGAACCAAATGTGCTATTTCGGTAAATAAATAGTTGACACGCTTGTTACAAAATCTGCCATTTGCAGTAGTATCGGTTTGCCTCTTCCCAGTGACACTTCCTATAACATACATCGTAAAAACTCCATGAAAGTATGTGTTGTTTTTTACTAATTTAAAATAAAAAAAATATTAGCAAAGAAATATTTATATTATAGTGCTCGATATAAGCAGCCCTGATAAAATTCATCAATAAATTATTTTGGGTAGAAACAGGGGGAAAAAAGGAGGGGCGGGTGTAACCAACATTACTGTGTGCATAAGGCATCAATGGGAGCTAATCCGGCACTGGCTATAGGCTCCACAACCGGCACTTTTGGCTAAAGGCAAAGTCTCAGCCTAGCCCCTTGCTCCCAAAAAAACCTAAGAACGGTTCTGTTGTCATCGTGTTTCTCAATACTGCTTTTTGTTGTTGTTGTTGTTGTCAACTAAATCACCTCCCCTTTTTCAACCACTCTAATTTATAAGTTCTTAACTCAGTGTGAGAGTTGCATTCCCTTGCGGCCACACTGCGGTAGACACTACTGTAGCTACTCCTTGACACTGTTCTGGGCACTACCGGGCAGTCCGAGCAGTACTAAATGAAGGGTTGAAGAACTAGTAATAAAAGAGCCATCCACGGGAAAATGTCGGCGTCAAAGTGTTTAAATTGCGTTTAGAGAATTATTTCCACAACAAATACATTATATCTGTGTCAATGAACGTGTGTAATTTTCCTTTCCAAATTAAGTTTTGACACGTGCAGAATTACACTGGCGTCGCAACTACGGGCGGATAATGTGTATAGTTACGGGGGGGAGGGGGGTATATTTCATGCGGTAAAAATAAAATGGTCCAATTGTCTCCAATGTTGAACATAGATGTATATATACAATACGTTTCAAAAAATGCGAAACGAATATTTAAAAATATATATCTATAATTCTATACATATATCAGGGAGGATCTTTTTAGAGCTTTCTACAGAATAAAAACTCTCTTAATACAAAAACTAAAAAAATTCGAATGTACAAACTACTACAGCAGGATATACAAACTACAACAGCAGGATATACAAACTACTACAGCAGGATATGCAAACGTGATTAGGCCTATCATAAACTGCCTGAAATGGGGCAAAAATTAAACTATTGTGGACAGAGGCGGATTTATGAGTGGTTGCAACCTAAGCCCCCTAGTTGTTAAGAGCACAGTAAAAAAAACCCATTCAATATATGCAATTTTATTTGTGCTACCTACTTTTTTTTATTTTCTTTTTGTGCCAGGGGCCACCCACCTACCTAAATGCGCCACTGCTTGTTGGTTATGAGAAAGCTTTGTGCAGCAATTAACGGTGCAACCTTCAAAAGATTTTATTTTATGGGAATCGTTTTTGCAACAAAAAAAGTATACACAAAGACAGTGGCGCCCTCCGTTGTAATGTGTGGGTGTGCGCGCGCTTGGCGAGCAGTGTGGGGCACGCACACATTTGAAACCTAACACCTCAAAAAAAAACAATTCACAATTTATGTGGTTAATAAACGTGTAAACAAAATAGGGATAAACAGAGCCGTAGCTAGCTATTGTTAGCGCCCTGTGCGAGTTTCATGTTTTTGCACCCTCCGCTCTTTCGGCGCCCCCCTCCTGGTTCAGTTCGGCGCACTACCCACAGTATCCTTCTTACGCCACTGGGGGGGGGGGGTAGAGACATCAAACAAATATATTGAAAGGTAACATGCTAAAAGGCGTCCCGACCCCCCTGACCTTTAATCACAAGCCTCCCCCCTCACACACACACACACACACACACACAACCTCTCCGGTGAAAATAATAAATTTTAATGTTATCGCCTTGAATAGAGACTGATCATGTCTCAAAATATTTCACTATCACATGTCAACTTATTTTAAAAAGCGAAACTTTTAATCCATGTTTTTATGTGTACCGCACGTGCCATGCAGTGCCATGAACTAATTTAATACAGACCGTGCCCAGATAAATAATATGTATCAGAAACTTTGTCGGTCTATTATATTATCCGTTATAGCTATGTTTCCCCACCACTATTTACTTGCTGGGGGGCTCAGCTAGGGCGACCGCAAGGGAGGGGGGGGAAGCGGACACATTTTAGGAACCCCCAAGCCTTAGGGGAGGGGTGGGAGGTGTCACTTTCGAAATTTAGTTTTATTTAGCTGTATAATTTAGGGGGAAGGAGTGGGGGGGATTTTCAGATTTTGACTGGGGCGGCAGAAAATCAACTGGCTCCGGGTTCCACAGTCTGGCTCCGGGTTCCACAGTCTGGCTCCGGGTTCCACAATCTGGCTCCGGCTTCCACAGTCTGGGCTCTTGTTCACAGCTAAATGGGTGCCGTAATAAAAAATTGACTCTGTGGGTGAAACAGTTTGAGAATCGTTGCGGTGAAATGATTTTTACTTGTAGAAACAATTCCGTTCCAGCATTTATGTGTTGAGGGAGGAGGGTGGAGTAGCAGTAAAATCAAAAACAGTAAACGTAGTTATGCAGCATGCGTATTGACTGAATGATGATAATCTGAATGTAGACATTGAGGTTTTGATTGTGAATGAAGTAAAATAACAACAATAACTTCTGGTGCCCTCATTTAACTGATTGATGATAATCTGAATGTAGACATCAAAGTTTCCATCGTGCATGAAGTAAAATATAATAACAATAACTTTTGGTGCCCTCATAGCTCCAGATTTAAAAGAAATGTATTTTAGAAAATGTCCCTTCATTATCAGTGGAAACTCAAGGCAGTTGAACTCCCCTGGATTTGAACTTTGGTGATATTTAGTTAGTGCTAGAAAAAACACCTGGGCAGTAGCAGTCAACTGGTGCCTAGAATAACATCTCTGGAAGAAATTTCTTTCAAAAACCTTTCAATAAACCATCTCTGGAAGAAATTTCTTTCAAAAACCTTTCAATAAACCATCTCTGGAAGAAATTTCTTTCAAAAACCTTTCAATAAACCATCTCTGGTAGACATTTCTTTCATAATCTCTGGTAGACATTTCTTTCAAATCTCTGGTAGACATTTCTTTCAAAAACCTAAAGTATGGTATGGAGAAGACAGATGAAGTCTCAGCCCCAGCGCTCGAGGTTGGCCTCAATATAAACCAAGACGAAACCAAGATCTTAAAAATAAACTCCACCAGCACAAATCCGTCACCCTACAAGGAAGACAGCTGGAAGAGTTTTTATCCTTCGTTTACTTGGGAATGTTATAGATCACAGGGTGGCACAGAAGCAGATGTCAAATCAAGAATTGGTAAAGCCCGAGCCGCCTTCATGCAGCTAAAGAATGTCTGGTCCACCAGAGAGTTGTCCTTACATCAAGATTAGACTATAACACCAATGTGAAATCAGTCCTGCTGTATGGAGCGGAAACGTGGAGATGTCTAAGACTACACTAAGGAAAGTCAAACATTTACAAACAGCTGCCTCAGAAAATCCTCAAATTCGCTGGCCAGACACCATACGCAATCATCAGCCTTTTGGAAAGACCTGCCAACTCTCAGCTGAAGAAGAGATCAGAAAGAGGCGATGGGGCAATGGGTGAAGAACAGCAATGATGTATGATATGACATTTCAAATTCACTGATGATTACTTGAAGAACGTCATGATTTTTATTCAAAGGTGCAGCCGACAATCTTGTTGAATATTGTTGATTGTTATTTCTATTTCACCTTCATTATGTTTTATCAATGATGGTTTTTTATAACAATTTACAGTGTAATGATTATTATTAGAATTGTTGTTGTTGATAATCAAATTATTAAACCAACTCTACCCCTCCCCTTGGCAATAAGGGATTATCAGACTTCTTGTAATCACTTTAAATAGAACGCTAAGAGGGCACGAGCAAGACACCCAAACACTTTATTGATGACTTTTGCTTGATTCAAACCACCTTCCCCAGAACTCTGGCGTTCTGTCCTCAATATATTTGCAGTTTATTCTAAGTATTATTTGTCAAGTACAGTGTTGTTTAATATCCTACCTATTTTGGCTACATTACTGTATGCTTTCAATTTACAGTAATTATTGCTTATAAAACCTGCGATAATTTCATATTTGAAGTCTATATTTTGTTTTTATGCAGATTATGTTATTATTTGGATTCAAGTCTTTTCAGAAAGGCCGTTCACAAGAAACACTTTAAAGTGGCAAAAGTTTGATTTTTGCCACAGTTTTTTTATAGTCAAAAAATATGTAAATAGTCTATGTAGAGTTGTTGGGTTTGAGAGCCTTTGTTATAGAATTAAATAGGTTGGATCCTGAATTACGCTATACCTTGTTATAATGGGAAAGCAGTGCCGGCTTTAGTTATAGGCGATATAGGCGGCTGCCTAGGCGGCATTATTTCAAGGAGCGGCAAATTCCAGCAAAATAAAATAAAATCAAAATATAAAAATTAAAATAACATAAATGATTTTGAGAAAGTATAGAGTTAAATAAGAGCACAAAATTGCTTAGAGTGGCGACAACAGATAAGTCAAGTGGATTAACGCTCTTTATTTATTACATCACTATTATGACATCACTATTTTCAAAATTATTTCATTATTTTGCATTTAACAAAAATAGATTCAGATATAATGGATGATCCTGTTAAATGGCCAGATATAAGTGATAATATTCGTTGTTTTCATATTCAGCATCATCCAAAGCAGATCAAATTTGAGTCTGGTTATCCAAAAGATGAAAGTGGAAGACAATTTTCTAATTACCACTATACACGCAAACTGGCTAAGGGAGAAACTTTAAAATAAAATAGTTGATGTATTCTACGTTAGTAGATAAGGTATATTGTTTTTGCTGCAGAATATATAACAGGGTAAATCTGCCTTAGCAACACATGACAGTTGTGACTGGAAAAAATATGAAGTATATTGCAGCATCATGAAAAATCTCCAGATCATTTAATCAGTTATCATGATTGGAAAGAACTAAAAATGAGGATAACAAATAATACAACTATTGGATTAAAGAGGGGTTTTCAAAATTGCATGGACATTCAATGCTTTAACATCTGAAAACGAAGATTCAGCAGACATTAATGCAACAGAACTGTGCGATGAATAATTTGCTTTATCAAGGAGAATTACAGAAAAATCAAGCCTTAGAGTAATATTAGACTATCTATGTGGAATGGGCTTGGTTGCCTAGGATTATATTAGACAATCTATGTGGAATGGGCTTGGTTGCCTAGGGTTATATTAGACTATCTGTGGAATATGCTTGGTTGCTCTTTTACGAATGCGTACGTGGCATTGCGAATTTCGCTTAACTCCCGATAACAGTGGCAGAGTGCAGAGAGCTTTCGACGCTCAAACTCATAAAAGCTAGAAAACCATATTTTCTTGAATTCTCTTCAATCTTTTTAATGCTTAATAGACATGACATTTCATTTTTTTTTTTATTTTCATTACTTTTTTAACTTAGCAAAAAAAAACTTCCAAAAATACACTACGCTTAAAACTCTTTAACTTTTTAAAGTTGCCAAATTAAAAAATGTTATGAAGAATGAAGACCAGTAATAAAACTATACATCATATTTTTATTTTCATAATTTGGACTTACTTTAAAATAAATATCATTTATAGAGTTTTCTTAGAAAAATGAAACTAAAAAAGGGCATTTTTGTCCTTGCCTATATCACAAAAATGTCTAAGGCCAGCACTGTGGGCAGGATGATGGTAATTTGTTTATCCTTTCTATGTGACAAAATATGTGAACAGCTAACACTCATTTGATCTAATTTGATCAATCAATTTTTTTCGTTCCATGTTTTTAATGATACAGTGAAAAGACATTAAAGGGTATTTTCAATTCTTCCATTTTTTTATTTTATGTTAACTTTATTTCCTAGTTTCATTTAGTACTGATTCAGTCGTCTGAGATTCCAGTGTTTAATTCAGTTTTGTCAACTTACTTTTTTGGACACTTTAATAACAAGTACAGCAGGACCGGCCGATCTTTGTTTGAGGTTCAAAGAAATTGAATTAATAAAACACACATTTTACGAAATGACTGGCGCTATTAACGATATTCCTCCATCAACCTTAATACATTCTCCTGTTATTAAACTGGCATCAGAACTGGCCAGGAACAAGATGGTGTTTGCTTGCTCCTCACAGGTGCTGTTTCTGCCGTGCAGTGGTGGAGACGGCCAAAGTCTTCGTAGTGTATTCATCGTTTTTTGTTAAAATCACGGAACATGTTGGTCTTAGCCAGTGATGGTCTAATTGCGTTCACTCTGATACCTTTACATAGAAAATGTTGAATATTGTGTTAATATCGGGTCATTACATTTGAAAAAAACGATGATGAATGTCATATGACTCAACTAAACTAAACAAAACGTTGATGAATGTCATATGACTCAACTAAACAAACACGTTGATGAATGTCATATGAAAAAAACTAAACAAAACAAACAGTTGATGAATGTCATATGACGCATTAAAAAAATAAAACGTTGATGAATGTCATATGACAAAACTAAACAAAACAAAACGCTGATGAATGTCATATGACAAACTAAACAACACAATTTGTTGATATATGTCATGAGCAGCTAAACAATATCATAAAACCTAAATAACCAATACAAATTGTTGATATATGTCATGAGCAGCTAAACAATATCATAAAACCTAATTAACCAATACAATTTGTTGATGTCTGATAAAACCAGGGAGGTCATTTGCGGCTGGGATGAGGCAAGGGGGCAACTGTTTAAATAAACACACCGAAATTTATTAAGAAATGTAAAATTTCGCAAAGAGGTAATATGGAAAATAAAATGAAAATATATATGCACTTAATATAAAACGTAAACAAGTCTAAATTCCCCCTCATTGTGGCGAGGTTAAGAAAATCCGCCTAACTCCCCTCCCCCGTCAAACCAAAATGACGCTCCTGTGTGCATTCCGCTGAATACATGCGGGAAAATTGTTTAAAAATTAGAAGTATAGAATATAATTGTCAAGGTTTGATGGAGTCCCACTTGTTGAAAGGCAAAGATAAATCCCTTTGTTACGATGTAGGTTATTTTAGCACAATAGTTTACGGTTTAGGAACAAATGTGCGTGGGGAGGGTGCATCATTGTGACCAGATAGAAGAATAATTTACGCGAAAGCGCCCCATCCTCCCCATGTTAATTGGTTGAGCCACCGGTGATACTGAGGCTCACGGAGACAATTTACCTGGAGAGAATGTTTGTGACCGTGACATAGGATGAAGTTGGAACCGTTACGAAAGTCGTGGGGCAGAATCTTCGATGGATAACTGAGTTGGAGGGTGTCATAGGGTCCCTTGTTAGATGTCAATCACGTTCCCACCCCCAGACCAGTCACATAAATTATCCCGAGTGTAGAGTCAGTTGGGCTAAGAACTAATTACAACTAATTAATCACCGATATCAAAGCCAATTGTTGTACTGTATATAAGCAGGACGTTTTTGTATGTAAGTGAGAGAGAGAGGAGAGAGAGAGAGAGAGAGAGGACTAGGTAGTCGAGTGAGCTACAGAGTAGGACGTAAGCTGAGTATTGTATGTGAGAACTGGCATCAACATAGCTACATAATAAACTTGTTCTATCAGCAAAGAAACCGGTTTTTGTTGACTTATTAGCGGAGACTGAACGTGAGCTGTGAAAATAGAAATATTCTCACCAGAACAACTACATCTACTCTCTCATACTTCTAGACAACGATCTGTACGTGGCCAGGATTAGCATTAGGACTATCCGCGTAACACCCTTTTTGTATGAACAGCTGCAACATTTAAAACAAAAGAATTACCTTTGGGTGCCAGACTCAGTGCAAATGTTCTAGTCATGTGATCAACAGCTGCCCTTATGCCATATATTATTTCATCAGGGTACGCCATCGTGCTGCCTAAGGATGAATATTGATGATGCATATTCAGATCTTCTCCAGGTGAGGTATTGCCTCAGTATAGAAAAAACACGGCTTTGACGTCCACATCAAAATTGTGATCAAAAGCTTTCGGTAGCGTTACTGACTCCATTGTGGGAGTACACCAGCATTGGGAATCAGGATATCTATACGGCCAAATTTGTCACAGTTCGTTGAATTATTTGTTTTCTGATTTGTGAGTCAGTTGTGTCCCCTTGTACCACTAAAAATCTGGGGATTGAAATCCAGAAAAAAAAACCTTTACCATATGGATATATCAATGGGCTATGAGCTATGGATATATCAATGGGCTATGACCATATGGATATATCAATGGGCTATGACCATATGGATATATCAATGGGCTATGACATATGGATATATCAATGAGCTATGAATAGATGGATATATCAATGTGCTATGACCATATGGATATATCAATGTGCTATGACCATATGGATATATCAATGTTTTATACCATATGGATATATCAATGGGCTATGACCATATGGATATATCAATGTGATATGACCATATGGATATATCAATGGGCTATGACTAATGTTCCCTCTGCCGAGCGCGTGGTGATCACTCACCACGAATTCAGAGCGTCGCTCATACTACAGGTATATGCCTATGGGCTACACAACTTGACGGTGTATCAAAGACATATACAGAAGAAAAATGCATACTGTGATCTTACTTTTTACCATAACGTGCTAAATATTGTATTTTATAAACTTTATTTAACTCGCTCTGTTTGCTGTTATAAGCTGTTTAATCTGTGTAACCTATTGTTACTTGCTTGTCAAAGCCCAATGAATTAAAATTTTTGAACACTGGTGTTTCTCGATGACAATGCCCCATTTTTAAACGTAACAAATAATTAGTTTAAAATTGTGGAATCTAAACTTAATTTATTTTTTTTTTGTTTATTATTTATATGAAATTAAATTATGGAAAGATTTTATGTCAAATAATGCTTCAGTCTTTAACATGCACATTTTTCAGTCACATTAAATTCTATGAAACTGTAAATACAAGTATGATCTTAGGAACAAGTTTTTTCATAATGTCATATAGTATATACTGACGTCATATAGTATACTGACGTCATATATGTATACTGACGTCATATAGTACATACTGACGTCATATAGTACTGATCATATAGTATATACTGACGTCATATAGTACATACTAATTTATAGAAATGTTTACTTCGAAAAGAAATTAATAACATGTATAATCTTGTGAAATCACTTTATAAAATATATTAAATCGGCCTTTTTTGTTTTTAATGCTTTAAAGTATTTCCATCACACCAATAGTGGACATACCTGTCTTGACAGCCACTTTGTTGTTGACATTTGAGTAAAACATTTGACAATCTTTTCTCATCTCAGCCACACAAAAAACAACAGCCCCACTTAGCAAACAAGATGGCGGTACATTCTCCAATTCCTGAACTTGCTCCAATAATGATAACTACTTTGTCTTTAAAATCTCGGGACATTCTCGTTTACTTGATTTTTGGTTATCAGCTCTGTAAACCTTTGTTGTAAAATATATATTTAGAAGACGTACACAGTTCTGCTAGGGAAGCTGAGGACTGGTATAGAATATAGGAATCTAAGCGATAGGTTTGGTTAATGAAATGAAATAAGACGACTTTCGGTTTCCCCAAATGAAATATTATCCACCCGAACCAAAACTACATCCTCTAGTACATCTATACACACGGCAGGCTGGATGCCTGTTATACATTATGTAGATTTGTGGTTGAGTAGCGTAAAATTGATTGTTGAATGGAAAATAGAAGAAAAGGAATAAGACATAGGAATTAAATAGAAATAAATACTCTTTTTCTTCGTAGTGTTAATTTGTTTAATTTTGAAATTTCGTTGAATATTTTTTTGTAACATCTCGGATTACAAGTGTGTGGGGCATCAAAGAATATACGTTAAACCAAATGTGCGATCTGTCAACAAAAAGGTTATTCAACTTAGATACAAAATATCTTGGCATTAATGATTGACTTCCTTTTTAGAGCATTTTCTAAAAAAAATGCTCTATTGTCCCGTTTTGTCTGTCTGTCTGTCCGTAATCACCCTAGATCTCAAAACCATAAGTCCTAGACCCATGATGTATATATCATTTTGTAGGTCTTGGCCTAAAAATGACTTTTTTCCATTTCGCGATCTGACCTCATGAGGGCCGTAATGGGCCTTATAAAGTACCGTTTTTTATATAAGCTATGTTAATAAAGGAGCTTTTTATAACCACGGTCCTAGACCCATGATGTATATATCATTTTGTAGGTCTTCTGCCCATGTGTACATCAAAAGTTCAACAACGATGGGACCTCTGAGGCCCGGGCTTCAGGGCTCCTAAGGGGCTTATATTTATATATATTATCATTCATTCATCTTTGTACGTTCAATAACCCATTCATTTGGTGCGAAATACTGCAGCACGTAGTTTCACCAAGATTTATTAAGAAACTCATCAAATAAAATAGTAGGCTTGTGTTCTGAGTTTAATTGAAAGTATCAGAGCTATGAAACAATTGACGGAGTTTTCGGACGATTAAATGACTGTTTCGAATGTTTCAATGAGTCCTATTTAGTAACCAAATTACTTGTAGTTAGATTTGAAAGATATTTTTTTCAAGTAATATAAAAAACGTCTGTATAATATTTTTTACAGATATATGCATTACACAATTGAATTTATAAACATTTCCAAAATTTATATTACTGAAACAACATACGTACTGATACATAACATGAAAATGCGCTAACACGTCTGTGTGCAGAATGGAACAGGCTTAATTGCTGTTTATTAACCCTTCAAATACATTTTAAAAATCGAAGTTTTGAGCAAAAAAAGTTCTGAACATAATTATATTCTTTATTGAATATAACTGATTTAAATTACAAAGAATAACAAACTAATACTATAAATCTTGTTCCACTGGTTCTTGATTTTATGTCGAAGGAATCAGTAACAAAAGTGAAAGAGGTAGATATTAATCCAATAGGCATCTTCCAATTCAAACTAAACCGAACTTGTAACATAAACATATAAATGCGCAATGCATACTTCAGTTAATTATAACAACAACAAATTATGCTTATAAAATAAAGCTGAGCAAACAATGGAAGAAAACCTAATGAATATCACTGAATGATTTTACGTAGTATACGTAGTTGATGAACTAGAACTAATTAGAGCAGTGCATCTCAAGTATTAACGCTTCGCGACCTACAAAACTAAAACTTTTCTTTCTCGACCCACCTTCAAAGAAAACCAATAAAAGTGTCATTAATTGTATTTACAGAAGTTACATTTTATAGATACTTGTACTTTTGTGAAAGAGAAAAATAATAGAAGTATACATTTTTTAGTTCTAAACTTTGTCGCTACCCACCCGAAATTCATCCGCGACCTACCAGTGGATAGTGACCCTCAAAATGTTAACATACAATGCATACTTTACATGCAATCAAAATGTTAACATACAATGCATACTTTACAGGCAATCAAAATGTTAACATACAATGCATACTTTACAGGCCATTATTAATTTATGAGTAGTCAATGAACACATGTTATAATATATTTTTAAAAAGCTCATTTAAAGCCGAACGAAAATAGATGAAAAGCCGCACGACCCACTGGTTTTAAGGCCTCAATTACTGCTGTCGGTTCCAGAAA
Organism: Bulinus truncatus; assembly: GCA_021962125.1. Taxonomy (NCBI): domain Eukaryota; kingdom Metazoa; phylum Mollusca; class Gastropoda; family Planorbidae; genus Bulinus; species Bulinus truncatus. The sequence goes on from JAGDYQ010000105.1 coordinate 2,452,275, forward strand.
TAACACTGGCCTTTGCCAAATAAATGACATTCGAATTAGCTGCAAATGACACCTGTCATATGCCCCGATTATGAAACTTGTCCTATGCCCCGATTATGAAACTTGTCCTATGCCCCGATTATGAAACTTGTCTTATGCCCCGATTATGAAACTTGTCCCTATGCCCCGATTATGAAACTTGTCTTATGCCCCGATTATGAAACTTGTCCTAGGCCCCGATTATGAAACTTGTCCTATGCCCCGATTATGAAACTTGTCTTATGCCCCGATTATGAAACTTGTCCTAGGCCCCGATTATGAAACTTGTCTTATGCCCGATTATGAAACTTGTCCTAGGCCCCGATTATGAAACTTGTCCTAGGCCCCGATTATGAAACTTGTCTTATTCCCCGATTATGAAACTTGTCTTATGCCCCGATTATGAAACTTGTCTTATGCCCCGATTATGAAACTTGTCCTAGGCCCCGATTATGAAACTTGTCCTATGCCCTGATTATGAAACTTGTCCTAGGCCCCGATTATGAAACTTGTCTTATGCCCCGATTATGAAACTTGTCTTATGCCCCGATTATGAAACTTGTCCTAGGCCCCGATTATGAAACTTGTCCTATGCCCCGATTATGAAACTTGTCTTATGCCCCGATTATGAAACTTGTCCTATGCCCCGAATATGACACTTGCCCTAGGTCCAAACGTGCTGCCTTTGCTGTTAACTACAAATTTTACTTAAAAATATGTATACTAATAATGTTTTATTTTATCATATGTTATCGACAACCTTTAATTTCAAAGTCACTATGTCATCCACAATGTTTATATTTATTATGCTACATACAGTGCCATGTCTAAAGAAATACAGTGTCTAGAGAACGTGACATGTTCATGTGGGCTAATACTTACAAGATATGTGCAACCACTTGCTGATAAAAGACTAGCCTTGTTCAGCCTCTGTTATAATGGTGACTTCATTTTTTATTTGAAATTTACTATATATATTTTTTTGTCTTTGCGTTGAGACATTGTGTCAAAAACTGAATGTTGAGACATTGTGTCAAAAACTGAATGTTGAGACATTGTGTCAAAAACTGAATGTTGAGACATTGTGTCGAAAACTGAATGTTGAGACAATGTGTTAAAAACTGCATGTTGAGACATTGTGTCAAAAAATGAATGTTGAGACGTTGTATCAAAAACTATAGCTGCAGATATTTATTTGATTTGTTTTATCTTGTTTATTTATTTAGTGATCCCAGCCTTACCAGACAATAATTGTATTTGTAAGTATGAACATTAAAGCATTTATGAACAATTGTCTTTTTTTCTTTTTTGTGAAACTATTTTCATAAAAATATTCACAATTTCAAAGGCCTTTAGAGGTTAATACAATTCATTAGATTCTATAAGAATCTATGTTTGATAAATTTAACTTTTAATGGACTAGTCAAAGTGTTATTTACTGTTTCGCGCTTCCGTTTAATATATTTTAGTAAATGACGTCATATTATAAAACTAACTCAATTTTGGACCTGTCCTTATTTACTGAGAAAGCTTAAATTGCCACAAGACTCTGCAAGTCTGTTTTAATCATTTCGAGTCCATAAATTAACATATTTTAATTACGAAGTTAATTACTTTTAGTTATGATGGGGGAAAAGTATTGAGATTAGAAGGTGAAAATAAATGAAGATATGTAGCACCCGGTGGGGAAAATAGTGAAACTAAATTATGCGAAATAATGCAAAAAAAAATCTAATCTTTTAAAATTAAAAAGTATAGCACACAAATTATACACACAGATTATACACACAGATTATACACACAGATTATACACACGGATTATACACACAGATTATACACACAGATTATACACACAGATTATACACACAGATTATACACACGGATTATACACACAGATTATACACACAGATTATACTCACGAATTATACACACAGATTATACTCACGGATTATACACACAGATTATACACACAGATTATACACACAGATTATACTCACGGATTATACACACAGATTATACTCACGGATTATACACACAGATTATACACACAGATTATACTCACGGATTATACACACAGATTATACACACGGAGTATACACACATATTATACATAGATTATATATTTAATCCGTGATATAGCATCAAAAAAAAAGTTTAAAAAAATAAGATTTTATTATAATTCACTTTAAGTAAAAAGATTTCTTACATTAGACACGTCTTAATCTAAACTATCAATCATTACACAAATGTAAAGCGTTGGTTTGTATAATATATTGATCTAAATGCTAGTACGTCATTAAATTAGTTGATAAAAAGAATTATAAATAAATAATATGTCTAGATGGACAACCATTATTATATTGATTAAAAAAAAATATTTGTATGATCTAAGGATTTTTTAATACTTTTTTAGTGCATTTTGAAAAAAAAAAATATTTAAGACAAGTATATATTTTATAAAATCGCTATAACCGCGATGTTATCGCAATTAAAAATTAAGCCATTAAAATTTTTAACGCAACGCCTAAATGCGTTAATTTAACCGAATTACATTAGAAAAATATATGATGATTGTTATACTTATAACGATTAGTCTTTAATCCCACTATTACATTATCGTAGTCATGTTGCTATAGTCACTGATTTTAACCTTCTTCTATTCGGTGCATTGAGATCCAAGGCTATTCGTTCAATCTTGTGTCAGATTGTCTTTTTGCATCATAAATGACCCTCTTCCGTCACACTTTGCTACAAAAGCGTTCAGAATGATATTTTAGTATTTAAAATAACTTACAATTTATGAAAGTCTCTACTTTGGTAGTTAACCGGATAATCGTGATGTAGCTTGATCAACTTGCTGTGGGTCACCGGTTCAACTCCCAGCGTGTTCAGTCACCTAATTTGTCTCCCGTGCTACCTCTATGACCACTGCACTATCGGCTATAATGGGTAGGCACTGTATAAACCACTCCATCTAAGAGATAATAATCTTATCTTTATATGGACTTAACATAATAATGTCTTTCCCAACCAACTTCGTAATATAACTATATAATGATGCTGATTATGTCATATCATGCTGGTGACATATTCACTTCAGTCCCAGCTAGTCACAATTGTCACATATGCTGAAACTATTTATAGACATATACATATATATATATATATATATGTATATGTGTGTGTGTGTGTTAGGGTGTCCCAGAAATGCTCGAAAAAATTATTTTTTTTAATCTTTGGTGTCTCACCCCCTGAAATGTGTCTCTTGGGTACAATGAGTGAATTGGTGAAGTCGTAGCTCATTTGAACAACATTTAGAGGTCCCCCAAGAGCTTTTAAAATTCCAGTATTAGGACAACATAAAAATTCAGACGAATCATAGTTCAAATAATTTGCAGTTTTTGCATGCCATAGTTGAATAAAATGAAGTTTAAATATAGTTATATTTATCTTATTGCTACCATTAACTAGAGTTGAAATTGTGTGATTCTTAATTAGAAAATGTAATAAATGCTAGAAAACATATAAAATACCTAATGTGCAAAATTTAAGCAATGTACATATTTTTTGAAGATTTAATTTTTTTAAACTAAGTATGCTAAATTGTCAGGCATCATATCACCAAAAGTTGCTGCAGTGCTGGACAGAACGAACACCAGCATTAGAAAATCAACAATGATACTTGCATCCGCATTCAACGAAGCTGGTGTTCCGACATCTGACACAGTATTTTCCAAGAGCACAATGCATCGTCATCGCAAGCTTTGTCGTCAACAAGCTGCAGCAAGTCTATATTCCCTCAAAATCAATTGTACATTGGGATGGTAAGCTATTGCCCGATGTTACCGGAGAGGTTACCAGCAACGTCGATCGATTACTTGTCCTGCTCTCATCACTTGTCGATGGCACTACAAAGCTTCTTGGTGTTCCCAAGTTAGCATCCGGGTCAGGATGGGTAGCTGCTGATGCAGTATATGAACATATCAAATCATGGAAGTGCCAATCTATGGTCATCGGCATGTGCTTCGACACTACGGCTTCCAATACTGAAAGACTCAATGGAGCTAGCACTATGTTAGAAGTAGCCCTGGGACGTAATCTATTATGGATGGCATGCCGTCATCACATGTTGGAAGTACTCCTTTCCGATGCATTCAATGTTTGTCTTGGACCATCCACTGGACCAGAGATTTTGTTTTTTAAGAGGTTTCGAGAAAAATGGCCAGAATTAAACCACACACCCGAAGCCAGATCCGCCCCTTTGATAATCGTGTCTGATTCGATTAAAGAATTTATTAAATGTCAACTTGAGGTCAGTCATTCATGTGATGATTATTTGGAATTTCTTCTGCTTGCTGCACAAATGGTTGGGTTGGAGGTTGATATCAGCATTCGCAGACCTGGTGCCCTACATAGGGCAAGGTGGATGGCGAAAGCAATCTATGCATTGAAAATCGATCTATTGTTTGCAGGTAACGAAACCATCTTTCAGTTAACAGCTCGAGAATTACAAGGTATTCAGCGCTTTAATCAGTTTACCATATGTGTTTATCTACAATCATGTTTTTCATGCAGGCTCACCGCAGATGCACCTGTGAATGATATCTTGTTGATACAGCGTTTATACGAATATGATGATGCTGTTCTTCGATCGACTGGATTGAAAATGATGGTGCGTCACTCGTGGTACTTGAGTCCGGAACTGTCGACGCTTGCGTTATTTTCAACCCTTTTGTCGGACAAAGAAAAAACTGGCCTTGTTCGGACAATGCAATCAGAACGTGGACCGCATCTCATAAAAACACTACCAAAAAGTGTTGTTGATTTGTGTACTTCTACCACATTTTTTAAAACATCCAACATTGATGCCAGTTTTCTAGATGTTCCTGTTGAAGCAGATTTTGTAAAGAATCTGGCTTGTATCAATGACTCTGCAGAGCGAGGTGTAGCATTGATACAAAATTTCAATGACAGTATCACCAAGGACGAAGAACAAAAACAATTTTTGCTCCAAGTGGTTGAAAAACATCGGAAATATTTTGTATAGTGTAATTGTGAACAGCTGGCTAAAATTTAAATTTGAAGAACTTTTTTTAAATTCTTGTGTACCCTACAGTACAAAGTACAAAATAAATAGTAGGAATGCTTATTTGCATTGCTTTTTATTATTATTTTTCAAGCAGATTGACATTCTTTCAAGAATTAACTTGACAAAATGAATAAAACTTTGTTTTTCATAATTTTTTACTTAAATTTCAAATTTAAAAGTATGAACCATTCAATACTAAGCATTAATTTGTTACTTAATATATCAGTTTCGCATATAATGCAACATTAACGCTGTATTAAATTTGACCGCGAATGATTTTACACCAAAATCTGGAACTTTAAACCTCTTGGGGGACCTCTAAACATTGTCCAAATGAGCTGAAATTTTGCAGGTTAACTACTGTTACCATACAGACATATTCTGTGGGGTGAGACATTAACATTTCAAAACTTCATTTTTTTGGGACACCCTAATGTGTGTGTGTGTGTGTGTGTGTAGCGTAAAACTGAACGTATGACTAAGCTGGTACTAAAAGATTGTACATTTTCATGTAGATGATGAATTATGTAATGGGAGTAACCCTGTAGGAGATTGTGATGGTATACTCAACAGAACAGCAAACATGGGAGAAGATCCATTTAGACAAACATGTCTGTAGGTATTTCTCTTTAAAATATAGAATCAAACGAAATTCATGTTTATTGAATGAAAAAAAAATATTTTGCAACATTTATAATCAGAAGAATATGAAAAAATACATACCAAGTACATGTACTCAATAATTTGAGACTTAAATCTTTTTCTTATTGGAATGGCTATAAAATCATATATATCACTTCATTTATGTATATATATATATATATATATATATATATATATATATATATATATATATGTATATCTTTTCAATATTTTAGAAACATACTAGATCAAGCAGCATGTATGAAACAAGTCAGCTGTAGGTGTGGAAAGGTCAAAAATGAAATATCGCCAAAGTCAAACAATATCTATACGTTACTAACTGACAACAGTCTTCATTACAATGTTATCGGTTGCTCCGTAGGTTAGTATAATGTTATTGATTGCTCCATAGGTTAGTATAATGTTATCGGTTGCTCTATAAGTTAGTATATGTATATGAACAGAATGTATAAGTAATGTATTATTAATTTATTATTTGAAATTTAGCTTACTTAACACTCCAGAGTATTAAAAAGTTAAACTATTATCTTTCAAGTGAATGCCATAGATACCTCACAGTCTGGTTTTGTTTGCTTAAATGACAACACTCAAGATACATCTGACCATTTGGAATATAAACCTGTTCTTAATTGGACACAATGTGGGTTCTACTTTATTTATTTTGTTAAATTTAAATTGAAAGGTTGAAGAGTTGTAGTTGAGATAATACATTGAAAGTCAGTTTCAATTAAATCACTAAGTTGTAGTTGAGATAATACATTGAAAGTCAGTTTCAATTAAATTATTTTCAGCCTCTCAGAAAAAAAAAGAAGTTCAAGATTGCCCAACTTTGAAAGTTTGTTTTGATCAAAGTGATTTAGTAGAGTCAGAAGCTTTATTTAGTTTTGATGCAAAAAGAAAGTGTCGGTATGTTACATTATTCATTTATGTGTCGGTATGTTACACTATTCATTTATGTGTCGGTATGTTGCATTATTCATTTATATGTCGGTATGTTACACTATTCATTTATGTGTCGGTATGTTACATTATTTATTTATGCCCCCAAAGTTTTTCGTTTTATAAAAATTAGAAGCTCTTATAAAGTCTATTACCATGTGACCCATTTATTCAGAAATTTTCTCAGGCTCATAGAAAAAAATATTTTCTGCTTTTTAGTACGCAAGAAAAAAATTGTTTTTTATAAAATATTTTTTATAATGTAATTTTTATTTTCTACTTTTTAGTTAAAATATATTTTTTTTTAATTAATACGAAGAGTTAAAAAAATGTTGGTGTAAGACAGACCCGATTAAAGTATATATAGTTCTGCTCGAACGTACCGGAGAGCTCTGACGTCACCGCGCAGTAGAGTATTCTTTCCTCACCACTACAGCCACAATAATATTATTTTCGAAAAATTCTTAAGAAACTCATCAAATCATAATGAAATAGTAAGAATATTGCATTGTCATCGGGTTCTGAGCTATATTGAAAGTATCATAGCTACTATAGCTTATCGGAAAGTCGTCTAAAATTGGTGCCGAATTCCGCTATTGTGTACTATATTTAGCATCAGTAATTTCCTTTGATTTAGACAAGGCTGTGACCTATTCGCCATACATATTTAATTTTATTTATTAAGAAACTCATCAAATCATAATGAAATAGTAAGAATATTGCATTGTCATCGGGTTCTGAGTTATATTGAAAGTATCATAGCTATAGCTTATAGGAGTGTTCTAAAATTGGATTGCGAAATTCCGCTGACAAACACACACACAATCAAACAGACAAGATATGAAGTTAAGAAAAACGTTGTAAAAGAGAGAGAGAGAGAGAGAGAGAGAGAGAGAGAGAGAGAGAGAGAGAGAGAGACTACATATTTTTGTAAATACATAAACAAAGTTACTATTTATAAAAAAAATGTGTACTTTCTTTAGCAATCAGCTGAATACTATAAAGTGTAAAGAGAAAAGTTTATGTGGCTGTGGACAATATGAATCAAGGAAAGTTGACATTCAGAAAGAAATTGACCTTCATAACGTTAAGTGCTCTAAATGTAAATAAAATTTAAAAATATATCAATTCTTTATTTTATATATTTTCCAGCTTATTAGATTAAAATATTGAATTTCGACATAGTGTCAACTAAATTGACATTTGTTCATGCACCCAGATAAATTGACTTTTTGTTTACTGAACTTTAGATGAACTCCCTAAGACCCAGACAACCAATGACCCCCATACCCCACCTCCCCCCCCCCCAATCCGAAAGGTAATAGCATTTGATGGGAAAAATTGTGATAAATTATGATTCATCACAAAAGAGTAAAAAACAAATCTCAAACAAGGGAGCCGATGGAGTAGATCATAGATATATAAGATCTATGGAGTAAATCATAGATATATAAGATCTATGGAGTAGATTGTAGATATATAAGATCTATGGAGTAGATCATAGATATATAAGATCTATGGAGTAGATTGTAGATATATAAGATCTATGGAGTAGATCATAGATATATAAGATATATGGAGTAGATCATAGATATATAAGATCTATGGAGTAGATTGTAGATAAAGATACTCTCTAAACAAAACTTTAAAACTGTACCGAAGTTTTACCAGAAACAAATAATCTTGCTGTGCAATACCGTACGTTTAATTTTTTTAAACAAACAAAATTGAATATAAATCAATATTTAATAGCTGAATGCATCAAATTAAATTGCAGTTAACTTTCTTTTAATATATTTTAACTTTTCTTGAAAAACAGATGCTTCTTATGGAATGGCTTCAAATTGTAAAGGTAAAAATTTACTAGCCATTTCATATCATTACAGAAACTCATTACAGAACAAAATTATTTTTCAGCTAAAAAAGAATTGCTTAATAAAAAAAAATCTCACAGAACTTATGCAATAAGCTAATTTAATTTTTATTTCATCCTGTATTATTATTTCATCCTGTATTAGAAAATGAGTTATGTCAACGTGCACAGACAGTTGATATTTGTGTGGAGAATTTGACCAGAACTGACAATAATCTGGCAAAGTGCTAGTAAGTCATTTATATTATGTGAATCTATGCACGTTATTTTCAATCAATGACGCAATCAATTACAATAAGTTTGTCTTTTCAAAAAAGGATGTAATATATAATGCAATGTATATAATTGATGTATTCTATTTATTACCATTTTAAAAAGCTTAAACATTTGGATTCAGTTATATGGGTTTAACCTAACTATGAAAAAAAAATACTTATTTTTAAGTGCCAGACTAACTTCTCCTGATTCTCTGAGCAAAAATCATTAAATACTCAGTTGAAAATAATCTCATTAGAATATACATATTTATATAGAATATACATTTTGATATACAATAGGCCTATACATATGTATATAGAATAAACATATTTATATAGAATATACATAATTATATAGAATATACATATTTATATAGAACATAAATGTTTATTTTCTATTAAATATGCAGTTTAAATTATTTGTATTTCATGAAGAATAACAAATAACGTGTGCAGCTTATATTGCCCGAAACTCCAAAACAGAAAACCAAATATCATTGCAAATGGCTTATTTTAAAACAAGTTGTTTAATTCTAATGTAGAGATATTGCCCATTCAGCTCAATAAGACATCAATACTTCAATAAGACATTGATACTTCAAATTAAATAAGTCGACAATTTCAATAGTATTTTTTTCTGCCTGCTTTTATTTATCTCGTACTGTTGTCCTTGAAAAGTTATAATGTAATCAGATCTCTAGTTTTATTCAACTCATCTTATACACTAAGTATTTAGCTGTACCAGATCTCTAGTTTTATTAAACTCATCTTCATGTACACATTAATTATATAGCTGTACCGGATCTCTAGTTTTATTAAACTCATCTTCTTGTACACATTAAGTATTTAGCTGTACCAGATCTCTAGTTTTATTAAACTCATCTTCTTGTACACATTAAGTATTTAGCTGTACCGGATCTCTAGTTTTATTCAACTCATCTTCTTGTACACATTAAGTATATAGCTGTATCGGATCTCTAGTTCTATTAAACTCATCTTCTTGTACACATTAAGTATATAGCTGTACCGGATCTCTAGTTTTATTAAACTCACATTCTTGTACACATTAAGTATATAGCTGTACCGAATCTCTAGTTTTATTAAACTCATCTTCTTAGGTATACAACTGTACCGGGATGGAATTTTTAAATATATTTCATCTGAGGAATTAAAAGATTAGTTGACTAGGATTAAAAATTAAACAAAATATAATATCAATGTTTGGTAGGCCTCACACAGTATGTTTCTTATCTATATAGGCAGATACACTTACACACACATACACACACATACACACAAACACATACACACACATACACACACATACACACACATACACACAAACACTTACACACACATACACATACATACACACATATACACACAAACACATACACACACAAACACACACATACACACACATACACACATATACACATACATACACACACACAAACACATACACACACATACACACAAACACATACACACATACAAACACACATACACACAAACACTTACACACACATACACATACATACACACATATACACACAAACACATACACACACAAACACACACATACACACACATACACACATATACACATACATACACACACACAAACACATACACACACATACACACAAACACATACACACATACAAACACACATACACACAAACACTTACACACACATACACATACATACACACATATACACACAAACACATACACACACAAACACACACATACACACACATACACATATATACACACACATACACACACACAAACACATACACACACATACACACAAACACATACACACACATACACACACATACACACAAACACTTACACACACATACACATACATACACACATATACATACAAACACATACACACACAAACACACACATACACACACATACACACACATACACACACATACACACACACATACACACAAACACTTACACACACATACACATACATACACACATATACACACAAACACATACACACACATACACACACATACACACATATACACACACATACACACATATACACACACATACACACACATACATACACACAAATACATACACATACATACACATACACACAAACACATACACACATACAAACACACATACATGTAATGATGCTATTGTACCATAAAGTACACATTTGACTAGTGGCGTAAAAAGCCATTGATCTGCCCGGGTGGTGGACTCCTTAATAATTTGGAAACCGAATGAAAGATACAAAATATTCTTAGAATACGAGCATGGTTTGAAATTCGAACATCTAGCCCCTTTATTTGTGCATTTGTGTTGTATGAAACTTTTCGATTTGCGATCACACAATCTTTAAGACATTTATAACACTTCTCTATTAAATGTATTAGACATTTATAACACTTCGCTATTAAATGTATAAGACATTTATAACACTTCTCTATTAAATGTTTAAGACATTTATAACACTTCTCTATTAAATGTATAAGACATTTATAACACTTCTCTATTAAATGTATAAGACATTTATAACACTTCTCTATTAAATGTATAAGACATTTATAACACTTCTCTATTAAATGTATAAGACATTTATAACACTTCTCTATTAAATGTATAAGACATTTATAACACTTCTCTATTAAATGTATAAGACATTTATAACACTTCTCTATTAAATGTATAAGACATTTATAACACTTCTCTATTAAATGTATAAGACATTTATAACACTTCTCTATTAAATGTATAAGACATTTATAATACTTCTCTATTAAATGTATAAGACATTACCGCCTTAGTGAGTAGCGGTTGACACGGCCGCTGATGTCCAGCAACTGAGTGGGCACCAGCGTCTAAGAAGATCCTTGTTTGGGGAAATTTTAATTGAATCTTAACAATAGTTCATCCTCGTTTTGCTTCCCCAGATAAAAATTTCATCCTCGTCCATGATATAAGAGACCCATCTTAAATGATCAGTTCACACCATTACATAAACTTAAGTTCATCGCTGGTGCTCAACCCACGTTTTTAACTTGTAATACTGCATTGTTTAGGTTGTAAGCGAGATCGTTTATCCTCTCCTTTTCCCTATACGTCCCTAGTCCCTTCTTTAGAATTGACCTTAGTTTTACCAGCATGTTTCTATACAGCTCTGTTTGACATATTTTCCTCTAGTAATTGGGCAGTCAATTGAGTTTGAAGATTTAGTTACCATTTAATGATATTTAGCTCAAGGTAGGTAATCATTATACATTTCAATAAACACTTTTCTGTTCATTTAATTGTGTATATGTCACATTCTGTGAGTTGGTTAATGAAATCAAGCCATACCCTGTCTACATTGCCCCATCACACGAGGGGGGAGATAACAAAGCGATAGACAAAGGCTTAGTCTTCCCAGGTGTTCGCACTGTGGTAAGTCTGTCTAGCAACCCACTTATCACTGCCTGTCAACTGGGAAGGGTTAAAGTCTACAGGGGAGGTAATCGGTGCCCTTGTTATATTATATTATTGTCCCACACTTAAAGGCAAAACTGATCACGCGTGATGGGCGTGACCTACACGGCTCGCTGACCATTTAGCGAAGTCTCGGCTCACATCAGCCGCGAGAACGGACGTGCGTAGCTGAACTTCCGGTCAGTTTGAGTGGTGAGTTAGTTTTTCAGTCAGTTGGAGACAGGGACTGAGAGAAGACAGTCGAGCTCAGACTCGAGCCGGGGCTTGGGAAACAGGCTGTTAGCGTGGCAGGACTTAGATGTTCGACCACCTCAGTCCTGAGTTCTTTTTAGAACTACCAGACCCAGGTCTTGATAGATTATTATGTTTACTATAATATTTATATGTAGTAGCCGATCAAGCTACTGCCCTTTTAAGGGCACGCTGATGTTCATTCTTTTCTTTTGATGTAAATAAATATTTGCTGTTGTATTGTATTTACATTTGTCGAGTACTCATTTCTTGTTGTGTTTGTGCGTCCTGTGGAACCAAGTGGCTGGGACAAATACAAATACTAGTCAGAACTCAGTAGATAATCGTATAAAAGAATGGATGTTTGGGTCGATCACCAACAGAAATCTAGACACCAAAAATTAAATATTATTGGTGAAACGCGATGCTGGGCCAATAAAAGTGCGTTAACATTTTTTTGGAAATTTTGATAATCCAAACTCATCATTGTTCATTGAATTGATTTATACATTACAAGAACTAGCACAATCGGACGCATTCAATGCAAAAATCAGGGATACACAAACTTTACTAGATAAGTTTATCAAGTTTGAAACGGTTGTCACTGCAAAACTATACTTAAGAATATTCCAGCACACAGGATCGCTTTCTAATTATTTACAAACCACCGGAATGGATGCACTGCAAGCATACCGTAATGTAGATTGTACTGTTAAGTTGTTAGAAAATATTTCAAGAGATTTCGATGGTGTTCTCGACAGTGCCAAACGATTTGTTTCCTGGGCTAATAATAAGTTGGAAGAAGAATTAGTTATTAGTTGAAATTACCATTGAGGAAAAATTTATAGAGAAACGTTTACACAAACCAAAAGCGATGTCTGATGAGAGAAGAACGCACGAGATAGTAGGAAATAATGCAGCGGACAGATATCGCATTGAGGTTCTGTCATGGATGTGTTTTGTGTGCTGTGTGTGTGACTGAGCTGTGCATGAACTCAGTGGGTTTGTAAAAGTAAATAGTGGGATTGAACTGAGTGGATGTTCAGGTGGAGAGAGAGGGACAGTTAGTGCTAGGACAGTGAAGGGAAAGGAAGTGTTGTGGAATATAGTGTAAATATAGAAGCTAGAAAGTTAGTGTAAATGAATGTTATTGTATGAACTGGTTAATAATGGAACTCAATTCATGTCCATGGTTCATATGATTTATTGACGACACAATAATATAAATAAACTGAATAAATCCAATGAATAATACTTGTAAACAATGAACTTAACTGATCAACTAAAACTTCTGATATGTACTCGAATACTCTCAATACTCAACTGAACTTCTGAACTCAAATAACTTCACTGACTCGATTGACTCAACTCTCTTCTCAATCAATTCCTTTCTCAACTGAACATCGTCTTTATATAATTTCCTTCCATCCATCTCGAACATTCCACATCGCTCTGTCTCTCACTCATTTAGTCAATACAATTTACAAATAAACAACATATTTATTTTCCATTAATATCTAGAATAATAAACAACATATTTATTTTCTATAAACATCTCGAATCTTGACCCCTTGACCCCATGTTGACCTGGTTGGCCAAACTCCAAAGATACACACACACCTGTGTGCGTAGTACTCATAACTATACCATGACACCTCCCCCCTTTTCCTTAAAAAAAACGTAATTTAGGTGAATATATAGTGTCAAAAATATGTACATATACAATGTATACAATCTTGTGATTCAACATGAAAATAAGAAATACATGCAATCATAGATATAAAATAATCAATGTGATATTTTACAATAATCATTTTAACTTAGGTCAATCTAGATAATATATCTGGTATGTGGTTATTTGCTCCTTTTATGGATTTGATGTCTCTGAACATATTAGGCCAATAACACACATTTCTAATTCTTTTTAATGTTTTCTTGGGACCCATATGTCCTGCTAATGGAACAGAATGTGCTGTTTTTAGTACTTCTTCTCTTAAAGTATTTGGGATTATTATCTGATCTGTATCACTGTTTAGATTTGAGAACCTTCTCATCAGAATACCATCTCTGCAATAATATTTGATTTGTTGACTGTTACTAGTGCCTTGTTCACAGTGTTGAAAATATCGTTTCAAAGAAGTGTTGTCTCTCTGTAATTTACCTAACTCATCAGAGTTGATATTTAAATATGGAGATAAAATATTTTGATTGTCTGAACTGAGTTCTTTGTCTTTATTTTGTTCTTTGATAGATGTCGATCTTGTCACAACGTTTATATGTTCAACTTGTGTTTGTTCAGCATTAGCTTTTGTAGTTAGTTTTTTAATGAGTTCATTTCTCATCAATTCATAATTATCTTTGTTCTTTAGAGCAATATTTTTTGCTAATCTGTGTCCTTTCATTTTATTTATCATAATTTGGGCTCTTTGCTGTTCTTTAACATTCTCTTGATCAGCAATTATATCTAATCCTTGTATGTAATCACCAATATCCTGTGTTCCATTCCAGTTGGACATATTGTTTAGTAGTGAGCACGTGAAATCTTTGCTCTGTTTTGTTTTCTGTTACTGTATGTTTTTTAATTCTAACTGGGTATATATATCCTTCTTTTCCAACCATTCATGAAACATTTCTTGTGAATTATTGTCATTTATATTAGGAATATTTCCCACTATCAAGGAAGTAACTGGAGACGGCATTACTATGGCTTTCACATGTCCAGTTATCCATGGCGTGTCGATATGAATGTTGGTGGTTCTACATGTTATGACCTGTCCATTTCCCAGTTTTATGTCTTCTTTTTCATTAGTTAAGTGTTCTTCCTTAACTATTTTCTCATCAACCACTACAGATGTACAGCCTGTGTCTCTGAGACATAACACAGCCTGATTGTTAACAAAACAAGGATAGAATACCAGAGTGCCTTTGCTCTCTAATATTGTTGCAACTGTGTTTTCCTTGTTTTCTTTTCTTAGTGGAGTTCTACCCCTTTCAGTTTGACATCTTTGAGGACTTTTATTGGGTGATATCCTTCTTTGATAGGTGCTGCGTACCGGTGCTTCAATGCTATTTCTTCTACCATCCTGCGATTTGCCTCTCTGATATCTATTGTGGTAGTTTTTCTGTTCATTTTCTGGACCTCTTTGATATGTCCCCTTGTAGTAGTTGTTACGTTCAGCACGCCAGTAATTTCTTGGAGGACTGTAATTGATTCCATATGCTCCTGTTCTGTTTTTATATGAATATGGATTTCCTCTTTTCCGATAAATACAGTCATATTGTAGATGCCCGACTCTCTGGCATATGTAACATGTTTTAGGCATCCTAGCGGGTAGACTTGAGTATCGTTGTTTATTATTGGCATGCATGACATTACATGATTTTTCTTGCACTGTATTAAACAAAGGTGTGTCTATATGACTATCTTTGAAATCAGACATGGCAGATATGAGTTTTTCTTTACAGTGCACTTTGTTCTGTTTTATGTAAGTGTAAAGCTGCATGCTGCTGTGTGTCAAAATTTTGTCTACTAAGATTAATTCAATTATCTGCCTTGCATTATTATGGTCAATTTCTGCCATTTTGAACCAATTAAGGAGATAACTTTCCAAATTGTTGACATATGCTTGCGGATGTTCATCAGCATTCATTAAAGTATTGTGGAACTTATTCCTGTAATGTTCCTCTGTTTTGTTATAATGCTGCAGTAAATATTTTTTTACAACATCATAGTCTTTAGCAGCTTCACCTTTGATATTGTTCAAAGCAGCTTGTGCTTCTTGGGTCATGGCTTCATAAAGATAAATTATCCAATCCTTTTTATCTATTTGGCTTATAGCAAACTGTGTCTCCATGACAGAAAAAAAAATTGTCTATGTCACCATGTTTGCCGCTAAATGGTTGTATTCTTATTTTATGTTTTAAAGTTTGTGACTGAGTTGTCATTTTTGTTAAGTTCTCATCAATCGTGGGTCTTTTCATGGCATCAATTTCTGCCATTTTTAATGCAAATTCGTGTTTGCGGTCTAATTCTTCTTTTTCCGCCTGGCGTAAACGATCTTTTTCTTCTTTTTCCTCCTGACGTAAACGATCTTTTTCTTCTTTTTCTTTTTGCATAATTCGGTCCTTTTCATCATTCAAGCAATCGCGAACATATTTCGCTAGCTGTGTTCCTTCTAGTCCTATTGTTCTTCCTAGCTCAAGGAATCTATTTGCGTCCGCATCCATGTTATATAATTTGTTTTTACAATGATTTCAATTGTGTAGCAATCGATCCAATGTACGAACTAAAATATTAATATTATCAAATCTATATAAAAAATATTATAATAATGACATCAAAATAACAACATATACAATGAACCATGAAAATCTAGGACAAGATGAAAGAATGTTACAAGAGGAATACAAATATTAATAAACAAATGTATAAACAAACTAGACATATACCACTAAACAAATATTTAAATCTAGTGTCTAAGTGGAGCCTTAAATTCACTCAAAAATACAAAAATGTATATATAACTCCAAAAAGACAATAAATTAATTCCTAATAGCAAATGAAATCAGCTAGTCTAATATTCATTTGAAAAATACATGTAACATGAATAAAAAAAAATTAGTACATTGGAATCAGACACAACGATTTTCAATTAAATTAAATTATCTCAAGTTAATAATAATTATGTCCCTTGTTTACTTGACCTTCTCCTTTGTTCTCGAATAAACTCCAATAAAACAGTTTACTACAGTTCCTGTACTATAAATAGTCCAGTCCAGCACAGTTATAAATAAACTTGAAAGTTCATGAAATTTCTGACCTGCTTCGTAAGAATTGTTTACAACAATGTTCCACTTGACTGCACACGTTAAGTGTGTATATTCTATTCAGGCCAATTTACTGTCCAGCGACGAATCAACGAATGATATTATTCAACTCAATGTGTCTTCGGAGACGGATTCACTAAGTTGCTGGCCACTATGTAAATGAATGTTATTGTATGAACTGGTTAATAATGGAACTCAATTCATGTCCATGGTTCATATGATTTATTGACGACACAATAATATAAATAAACTGAATAAATCCAATGAATAATACTTGTAAACAATGAACTTAACTGATCAACTAAAACTTCTGATATGTACTCGAATACTCTCAATACTCAACTGAACTTCTGAACTCAAATAACTTCACTGACTCGATTGACTCAACTCTCTTCTCAATCAATTCCTTTCTCAACTGAACATCGTCTTTATATAATTTCCTTCCATCCATCTCGAACATTCCACATCGCCCTGTCTCTCACTCATTTAGTCAATACAATTTACAAATAAACAACATATTTATTTTCCATTAATATCTAGAATAATAAACAACATATTTATTTTCTATAAACATCTCGAATCTTGACCCCTTGACCCCATGTTGACCTGGTTGGCCAAACTCCAAAGATACACACACACCTGTGTGCGTAGTACTCATAACTATACCATGACAGTTAGAAAGTGATATTATGTAGTCTTAAAGAGACGTGTTCTATTTGATATTATGGACTATTCGTACTATCGATTTCTGGTATTTGTTTATATGTATATACGTTATTATTCACTGTTTGTGTTGTGGATTTATATATATTAATAAATGAACCACGACCTTCGAAGTTTTCTTGTGATTTATAAGTGAATGTGGAAGATGAAAGGTAACGTTTGAAGATAATTTAAAATGATCTATGACAGGTTCATAACTTCATCATGGACAAAATTGTAAAAACTATTGAAAAGCGTTTTGAAAGTCACGATTCCTTAAACGCAGATATTGCCTGTCTTGATCCACAGAAGTTAAAGGATTTTAAACAACAAGGTTTGGCTACATCAGCGATGCAGCGCCTTAGTAGTATTCTCTTTAAATTTGAGGAAAGCGCCGCAGTGACTAATCTTATAGAAGAGCTAACTGACTTTGCGCAGAAATGGGACAGATGTAAAAATTCTGTCCCCGACGAATACCTTCTCCAAATGTCCGATGATTCAGTAGAGTACAGCGTCAGTAAAGATTCGCCACATGAACTCTGGGACGACCAAATTGTGGATAAGAGTGAGGAACTTTAAAAATGCAAATTTTGCAAAAAATGTCCTGTTTGCTGCTTTTCTGTACTACCATAAATACAGTTTCTATGGGCAAACATACACGTATCTCTTTAGTGCATATACACTTTTATTGACTCTGTCTTCTACCCAAGTAGCTTTTGAGAGATCTTATCTGAAATACATTAAGAATCGCTTGTGAAGCTCATTGTCTTCTACACACCTTGAAGCTTTTATGCTTATGTCAACAGACACAGATTTTTTAAGTGAACTAAATAGTGACACAATTATAGATCATGTAGCCGAAATGGCACCCAGCTTAAAGAAGTTGCTTATACTATAAACACCATCACAGTGAGTCCGAATAAATTAATTTATTACTTGAATTGACTCATTCTTGATATTTTATATACAATTATAAATTATATATTCCATTTATCGTTTTTTTTATTGTATATTGTAATTTGTAAAATGACCCAGAACTTTGAAGGCCTCGGCCCTCAGGTTTGGATGGAAAAAATGCGCAAGGGAAATAAAATTCATGAAGATAGGGCCGCTTTTTGTTTTTTTTCCCGGGCCGCTTGAACTCCCCAGTCCACCCCTGTGCTAAAGACCTTACCGTAATATATGGAGCTAAACTATCTAATGAAAGGTGGTGAAATTCGTATTATGTTTGCAAGTAATGTGTCCAGCACATTGGGTTCATTTTGGTCACTTATGTTTGGAAGGTAAATATTATATTTGAATGTACTTTAAAAATATTGTACGTATTCTAAAACGAAGTTTGTCATCGTTCTATGTGTCATTGTGTGAGTTAATTCGTTCTATGTGTCATTGTGTGAGTTGATTCGTTCTATGTGTCATTGTGTGAGTTAATTCGTTTTATGTGTCATTGTGTGAGTTAATTCGTTCTATGTGTCATTGTGTGAGTTAATTTGTTCCATGTGTCATTGTGTGAGTCGATTTTTATATGTGTCAATGTATGAGTTGATTCGTAATAAAGCACCGATAAGGTTTTAGACAATAATATGACAATATATAACGCTAACATCGATGGGGTTTAAAAAACTATACCAAACCTTAAAGCCGATACAGTTTTAGCACTCACCTTGTTGAAATAAGAGATCACTTGATTTACTGTGCTCAACATCACATCTTGTAAATAGATGCATAACCTAGGAAAAATAATTTTAACGATAATAAGAATCTTTTTTATTACATTATCTCAGCGAATGGCTCAATTACATAAGCTGTACATACGATGTCACATGTACGTGTCACTTGTTAGAATCAGCAAATTTGAGTAGAATAGATCTGGTATTGGTTAATCTGGCCAGGATCAATTATCAACTATTTAAAGCCACTAATTGCACAGAAGGTAATAAGATTACTTTTGAGTCTAATTGTGTATTTATGTTTAAAAATGGTATTTAAAAAAACGTACAAATATGATGGACATAACAAAAAAGAATAATGTATACAATTTAGGTTAAGTCTGTGCTTATGTGAAGTTTTATTAATGCACAGCTAAATTATTGTTGATCTAAGACAAAATTTAAGAATCTGGAAAGATGGTTATTTAGCACTTTTTTAAAACAATTTATATTTTATACTGTCATATGTATTACACATGTAATCTAATAAGAACAATATCTATTTTAGTATAGATTGGTCTCCTATTAAACCATTAAAACTATGAGTAAAGTATATAACTAAAATAAAACTAGGGAACAAAAAAAAATTTTGGGTCTGCTACCTGAGAAAAAACATGTCACTGACTAATTCTGACACGCTGATTACAGTGAATTTATCTAGCATGTCAGATTTTTGAGTTATATGACTTTTAAATCTTTGGAAAAATTGCATGTTGTAGCTAGCTATTATAATTGTTTTATAATGTTGTACACTTGCCGTGCTGTGTGCTTTACCTTTAAATGTGTTTTTTTTTATATTAGACTAATTGTGTATTAATTTCAAAACAATATGAAGAAAGTAAAAAGGGATTTCTTAAATCATCCAGACTATTTTTGTTAAATCTGTGGACATTTTACTCCCTGTGATCAGTGGAAACAACTTACAAGAAAAGTGAAGGTTGCCTATTATCACTACTTCGGCGTCAAAATATGCGATCCAGACTGAACCTGGGCACCTCATATTTGCTGCAGTGTTTGTTATATGGGGTTCACCCAGTGGCTAAATGACAAAAGGAAGTATATACGTTTGCGATACCAATGATATGGTGAGAGCCAAGAGATCATCATTCGGACAGTTACTTTTGCATGACAAATATTGCTGGATAGTCCAAAAAAAAACAGCAATTCATTATCCAAATTGTGATTCTGCTTTGAAACCTGTTCCACTAGATGAACACAATCCAGTTCCCAATCCTCCAGTATGCCATGATAGCGAAAGCGACGATGATGATGAGGAAAGTCACAGGGAGCAGGAGAGTGATGCATATGAACCTCTAGACTGTTGATAGTAAAAAATATGTTACAAAGCGGAACAACAATTTCACATTTTCGTGATAGGCATGTACAGCTTGCTAAATTTTATGACAAGAATGACAGTATCTGTTATTGTACTGACAGTATCTGTTATTGTACTGACAGTATCTGTTATTGTACTGACAGTATCTGTTATGGTACTGACAGTATCTGTTATTGTACTGACAGTATCTGTTATTGTACTGACAGTATCTGTTATTGTACTGACAGTATCTGTTATTGTACTGACAGTATCTGTTATTGTACTGACAGTATCTGTTATTGTACTGACAGTATCTGTTATTGTACTGACATTAACGGTTTAATGAAAGAACCTGACTGTGAGTATATTCCAGGAGACTGGCGTCTGTTTATAGACTCAAGTAAAGTTAGTCTTAAAGCAGTTCTCCTACACAATGTGAAAGTGATGCCATCTATTCCTTTAGCACACGCAGTCGGATTACATGAGATTTATGATTCTATGAAGCTGCTCCTCAACGTTATCAAGTACAGAGAACATTACTGGTGCCTCTGTAGGGATCTAAACGTAGTTTCCCTTCTTCTTGGATTGCAGCTGGGATACAAAAAGTACATGGGCTTTCTTTGCCTGTGGAACAGCCGTGATAACGAAAATCATTACACAGTTAAAGACTGGCCAGCAAGAACTTATCATGTACCTGGCAGATACAATGTACAACATGAGTCTCTTGTTGATCCTACCAAAACACTACTTCCCCCTCTTCATATAAAGCTTGGACTGTTCAAAAATTTTGGGAGGCTTTGGACAAGGATTCGGGTGGCTTTGAGTATCTTCAAGAGAAGTTCAAGACCACTCTTACACCAGCAAAGATACGTGCGGGCGTGTTCACCAGACCTTAAATTCTAATTATTTCTGACTTCAAAATGCATTGTATTAGGATTACCTGAGGTTATTTGAACATATGTTACTGTATAGTTGCTTCTACTGTTTTATTTCCATGTAAATTATAGTTATTGCATTGAAATGTAGAAGCATTGACATTATATTTCTAATGACAATAAAGTGTTATAATGGTAAATCAAGAAGTTAACATAACTTAAAAGCCTGACGTGATACACAATGTTCAATGCCATATTTGGAATCAGCGGGTCAACATGGTCTTAGTACACTTAATAGATCCCAGGTAGCAAAAATGTTGTTCCCTAGTGTAATTAATAGTATTTTCGGTATTTGAACCATTGCATTGACTTAATATCTTGAAATGTTCCAAAATATTATGACAAGATTATGTCTCTTTATTATTTCAGCTATTAGTCAGATGTTTTATACCATTCCAGAAATCATAGTAAATCAAAGTTTCCAATGTTTCAGTAAGTTAATAATTTATTTCCAGCAGTATTTATTGAAAATTAATGTTAAATATTTACATGTAAATTTTCTTCACTTGGTCCTCTCATTGATCAATGTCCAGATGTTCTACACTAATTTCACTCAACGGTTCTATATCCAAATATTGTCCACTTGTCCACTCTCCGACTCTGTGTTCAAATATCTCCTCTTGGTCGACTCTCTTTATCTATGTTTAGATGTTCTGGACTTCACTCACCTGATCAATGACCATGCACTGTGGTTGTCATGTACAAAGTACCTTAGTACATCAACACAAGTCTTTCATTCAACTATTCATTTATTACCAGCTTCATTGAGGAAAATATCAATCCCAATTATATTTGTTACTAGCTACTTGTCTTTAGATGTATTAATTTCTATAATTTCAGCTCCATTCGCACATTTTGTTAGTCCTTATAAAATTATTTGCTATAATTGTGTCATATTATAAACTTTCCTTTTACTAATTTTTTTGTATGAGTTTCTTTTTAGAGCATTTTCGAAAAAAAAATGCTCTATTGTCCCCGTTTTGTCTGTCTGTCTGTCTGTCATCACCCTAGATCTCAACAACCATAAGTCCTAGACCCATGATGTATATATCATTTTGTAGGTCTTGGCCTGCCATGAAATGACTTTTTTCCATTTCGCGATCTGACCTCTGAGGGCCGTAAAAGGGGGCTTAGTACCGTTTTTTACTATATAAGCTATATTAATAAAGGAGCGCCCATTCTCAGCAACTATAAGTCCTAGACCCATGATGTATATATCATTTTGTAGGTCTTGGCCTGCCATGTGTACATCAAAAGTTCATTTCGCGACAGGTCCTCTGAGAGCCGGGCTTCAGGGTTCCTAAGAGGCTTATATATTATATATACACCTTGTACGTTCAATAACCCATTCATTTGGTGCGAAATACTGCAGCACGTAGTTTCACCAAGATTTATTAAGAAACTCATCAAAAGAAATAGTAAGCTTGTGTTCTGAGTTTAATTGAAAGTATCAGAGCTATGCAACAATTGACGGAGTTTTCGGACGATTAGATGACTATAATTTCGAATGTTTTCAATTATGAGTCCTATTTCAGTAACCACAAACCACTTGTAGTTAGATTTAAGAGAAAATAATTTTGTTTTCAAATATAAGAAAACGTCTTTTTAATATCTTTTTTCAGATATATGCATTACACAATTGAATTTATAAACATTTACAAAATTTACAAATATTTACTGAAAGATAGCATACGTACTGATACATAATACGAAAATGCTCTAACACGCCCTGTGTCCAGAATGGAACAGGCTTAATTGCTTGTTTGTCTATTTCTTGCCTCTTATTGTGCCGATATACTGCCCTTGGTGCCTCCATGGACGTAAAAGGAGGGCACCATAAAATAGAAGTCCCATGCGTGGTTTTTCAGATCAAATAACATTCATTTCAGCCTTACAGAGACTTCTCTCTCTCACGCACGCACACACACACACAAACTCTACTCAAAGTGTGAGCCATTCAGATAGGAAATTTGCTTTCGAGTCTATAAAATTTATTTATTTCCACAGACGTGCGTATCTCAATTTACGGTCAACATTTGCCCGGACTTTTAGATTTATACAGGAAATAATGTCCCCAGTCCCCATTCTTAAAAAAAAGGCTTGCGCCATTCATTTCTACGTACAACTTTTTTCTACATTTTAGACAGAGCAACCGTAACTTTTCTTACCATTTCTATGATAAATGGTCACACTTCGCAACCTTCTTTCCCCAAAAGCATTGCGTAATCCAATGACCTTGTAACAGTCAATGTGTTATTCATAGTTAAAGCTTTTAACTGCCATTTTCTTTGGCACCTTTGCCATTTTCATTTTCTATGCACGTATCTTTCATCAAATATAAATCATATTTGGTATCATTATTGCCCTGTGTTGATATTAAGGTAATAAATGCTTCATTATTTATATAAACCTTTTGTTTTAGTTGTATCTTTAAATGGCACGAATGACGCTATTACTTCTATCGTTCACCATCAATATAAAATTATTAACTTGGCTCAGTCAAAGCAAAACATATCGAGATAGATTAACGTATTTCATCAACTAGACTAATGAGACAAACTAATTTTATATTGATATATATTTACATATCTATCATTTGCGTAGTGGGGGGGGGCATCATGTCCTGGTGTTTCTCACAAAGGGGCGCCAAATGGTAGATTTTACATATACTATTATATGTTTTTCGAATGGGGGGGGGGCGCTTAAAAGGTATTGTGCCCCGGGCGCGAGTTAAGCTCGCTACGTCACTAATGTCTATACATGTCTATATATATACATGTATATCTATCTATATATGCGATCTTATGACGTGAGTAATTCACTTTCGTGCCACATTGCAGCAAATCGCAGTTACATCAATAGTGACTTTTAAATACTGTAATACAAGCAGTTACATATATAAATGTGGAATTATTGAGTGGCTAATTTTTTTTTCCTTATATTAAGATTCAGTCACTGCTCAGCCAAAACTTCTCCCCTTTACTGGTCTGGACATCTCTACAGGTACATTTTTAATTTTCTGGCTGATAGAAAAGTATTTAGTTCTTTCAGTTATAATTTTCAACAAACATAATCAATATATTTTGAGTATTTAAAAAATATTTGGTGTCGCTATAAAAAAAATGGAAGTTAAAATAAAATAAATTTTAAATTAACCTACCTTTTTCAAAAAATAATAACTCAATACATTTTGACCATTTGATTTTATTGTGTGTTATTGAGTTTAAAATATTTTGTCAAATCTTAAGTCACATTCAAAGCTATGTATTATTAACACTTAAAATATAAATGGTATTAGATACTATTTTATAAATGTAAAGTTCTGTGATGATATAAAAATAGTAAATAATTAGTCCACCAAATTAAACTTAAGCGACTGATGAAAAATATATGACTATATTGGGTGTATGTTAAATCAATCAGAGCAATAGCAACTATTTATGATGTATGTTAATGGCTATTGGCTTCATTCTCTCAGAACTATATTTATTAAGTTAGAAATTGAATGTTTTTTATTACTTTTTATTAACGCCGTAAGACTTTTTTTAAACAAATTTTGTTATTCTTTTAGAAATGTAGCTAGTATAAATGGGTTCAAAAGGCTTTGCTACTTTAGTTTATTTTATTAAGTTATTTACTATTAGTTGAATTGAATGATAAATAAATAAATATAAATATATATCTTACTTCATAAAAGTTTTTGTTGACTGTATCCACTTTAATCCAATCAGCAAATGAGATTATTCAACAGGCTAAACTGTGTCCTGAAATATTAAATTGTGCAGCAAAATATCAACAGGCCAAGTTGGATTCGTTTTATAAAGTTGATTACCTGGCTTATTGTGTGTAAGAATTTTTCTTTCTTCATTGTAATCATTTTTGAAAAAAGTTTTAAAAAATAGTACCAAAAAGCAATGGTTATTTTCATTTTATTTTATGTTTTGTATTTGTACCACATGAGCTTCTATTTAAAATAATAATTTGTTTTAAAGAAATAAATTTAGGAGAAGTTTGCTAATAGTTTCAAAAACCCATTAACATGGATACATTTAATACAAGTTTTTTAGAGCACTTTCTAAAAAAAAATGCTCTATTGTCCCCGTTTTGTCTGTCTGTCATCACCCTAGATCTCAATAACCATAAGTCCTAGACCCATGATGTATATATCATTTTGTAGGTCTTGGCCTGCCAAGAAATGACTTTTCCATTTCGCGATCTGACCTCTCAGGGCCGTAAAAGGGGGCTTAGTACCGTTTTTTGCTATATAAGCTATATTAATAAAGAGTGCCTATATCTCAACAACCATAAGTCCTAGACCCATGATGTATATATCAATTTGTAGGTCTTGGCCTGCCAAGTGTACATCAAAAGTTCATTTCGCGATAGGACCTCTGAGGGCCGGGCTTCAGGGCTCCTAAGGGGCTTATATATTATATATACACCTTGTTCGTTCAATAACCCATTCATTTGGTGCGAAATACTGCAGCACGTAGTTTCACCAAGATTTATTAAGAAACTCATCAAATGAAATAGTAAGCTTGTGTTCTGAGTTTAATTGAAAGTATCAGAGCTATGCAACAATTGACGGAGTTTTCGGACGATTAAATGACTATAATTTCGAATGTTTTCAATTATGAGTCCTATTTCAATAACCACAAACCACTTGTAGTTAGATTTAAGAGAAAATAATTTTGTTTTCAAATATAAGAAAACGTCTTTTTAATATCTTTTTTCAGATATATGCATTACACAATTGAATTTATAAACATTTACAAAATTTACAAATATTTACTGAAAGATAGCATACGTACTGATACATAATACGAAAATGCTCTAACACGTCCTGTGTCCAGAATGGAACAGGCTTAATTGCTTGTTTTTTAATGTTACTGATTTTTTTCTTAAGGGGTTGAAGATTAAACAAAAAATATTGTATTACTCAAATACACATTATTATTTATGACATTATCACTTACAACATTATCATTACAAGTGAACATAAAAAATAAACAGCAATGCTCTGTTCATTATAATTATAGATATATAATGAAAAAAACAGTGATGGGCAAAAGTTAGTTTAATTTTTGTTATAAGCAAAGTTTAAGTCAATAAAAAAATTCAATATAAACTGCAGTTTAACCAATTGTTTTCAATTAAAAAAGAGAGTATTTTATTTTAAGTAGTTAGTATTTTCATATTTCAGAATGCAAAATAAGTGCTATGTTTTGTCCTTTTTTTTTCTTGTTACAATTTGGCATGAAATGTTTAAATGACTCTACGGTATTTGGCTTGTTAAATAGTTAGGGTTGGAGGGAATATAAATTTCACAACAGCCCAGTAACCATGGAGGCATAGGAGAGGATTAATTAATAGTGTGTTTGTCGAAGAGGAAAATGTAATACAGGAACCAGTTGGTAATGCTGGGTGAACTGCTTTATAAAATGTCAATTAAGTTTGATTTATATTTTTTTACACTGGAGTGTAAATGGCCATAATCTCACATGCTGGAGTGTAAATGGCCATAATCTCACCCACTGGAGTATTGCAGTGCTGTTGGCCACAATTTTTGACAGTTAATAGAATATTTGATATTTTTGTGATACAATTAGTGAGGCTGCATAAAACAGGTGTTGTTGACAAGCATTCGCTCAGCTAGACCATGTTGTGTTCTGTACAGATTAGTTATACAATATGAATTGCCACAGGAAAGTTTGAGTTCAAATTCTGGATTAATTAGAATAATAAATGAATACAAAAAGAATATAGTGACTGGAAAACTTTTAAATAATGATTTCAGAGAGTTTATATAATTGTATATAGAAAGTGGACATCTAATTTCTTCAATGGAAATACAGAACTGAAAACAAACTTTTAAAATTATTTTCCTATTTGGAAATAGAATACATATGTATATATATATATATATATATATATATATATATATATATATATATATATATATATATATATATATGTATATATATATGAAAAATTTAATGGGTCAATTATAATTATTTTAGATATCATTTTAACCCAAATCGTTTATAAAGATGATGGAGTTTGAGCAATTTCAATTCTTCTGGAAACTTTTAACAATATATATTTTCTGCAATTTGTTCAAAAAAAGTTAATAAAGTTTAAACACATTTTTTAGCTTTGTAACTTTTGTAAAAATTACTTATAATTAAAAGTTGAAATAAAATTATTAAGTTGAACATTAGTTCATGTTCACCTTAAGGGAATTAATATATTTTTGTTTCAATTGATGAATGTTTAATTAAGTCAAAATCTTAGGAAAAGAAAAAAATACCACTAGAATGTATTTATTGCTTCATATATTAATTAAGTTTACTAAAATTACTCTAAATAAGTTTTCTTTTTTCAATTTCTAGTAATGTTTATAAATTAATATTTGGCTGATAGTTAATTGTGTTACACTCTTCATGCAGATCAACATCCTACCTAATGCAGTGCATTCATTTTGAGATGTGTAAATGTAATGTGAGTAATACAACTGAAGTGCAGGACTTACAGTCATTTTTACTTACACTATTTGGGGATTGCTCTTCAGGTACTTACACTATTTAGTGATAGCCATACATGTATTAAATACATTTCATTCACTCTTTTTATTCCTTTTTAATAAACTTATTTAAACATTTATCATTTCTCGTGTGGGTGTATGTTAGGTTACATGTTTATTAGTCACTAGACACTGAAGTAGGTGTGTAGAAAACATAGGTTTTAATATTATCAAGGTGAGTAAGCAGCACTGATCTTGATATCATTAAGATGAGCAGACAACCTGCGTCTAGTTGAGTAGTCAACATTGGTCTAGCTTTTATCAATGTGTTGGTGAATACAATATGATGTATTTAAAATGTTTTTACATTAGTTAAATAACAACCAATGTATTTAGCTCTAAATCTAAATTTGTACCCACGCTTATATTTTTATAATAATTTAGTTTTTATTTTTCGGTGCATTTTCATACAAGTATTTTATTTATTAATTTTATGCATGTTGATTTTAAGGGATGCTCTAAAATGTGGATATTTTATGCACATAAATATATATATTTTAAGCTATCTCTCATTTGTCAACAGTTGTGATACCTGGGTCATTGGAATGTGGTTCAGTTGGAAAAGGAGCAGGATTTGTAGGTAGTACGTTTTATAATTAAATCCTGGTAGCTTCTTTATGCATTTAAGTCAATGAGTCATAAAATATAATCTACGACAAAACGCAGGAAACATCATTTAATCTGTGATAAATCAAATGTAATGTTATAGAATTTATCTTGGATAAATCGTAGAAAATATAATGTAATATGTGATAAAACGTTGGAAATATTTTTTTTTAATCTGTAATCAATTTAAAGTGATATAATTTAATCTGTAATTCTTTACTTTAAAATGTCCTGTTCATAAACAGTACCCAAATGTATTAATATTAAATATGGTTCTCATTGAATATAAATATTATGTTTTACTTGACAGATGTTCCACTAGCTACAACAAATGAAAATCCAACATCATATACTCAGACATCTAGCCGGTCATCAACTCAGTCACCTACCCAAACATCTCCACCCTCACAAACCAATGGTATGTATCTCAAAGTTTGATCCGTTGGTATCTCATCAAAGTTTGATCCGGTTGTATGTCAACAAAGTTTGATCCGGTTGTATGTCAACAAAGTTTGATCCGGTTGTATGTCAACAAAGTTTGATCCTGTTGTATGTCAACAAAGTTTGATCCTTTTTAAAGCACTTTTTACATAAAAGTCAGCTGCATAAAAAATGCACATTATATTTTGTTCTGAAATCTCAGTTTTTTTACAAACCAATTTAAAATATGACCGCTTCTATTTTTTTTTATCTGGAATTAAGATGGAATAGAAAAACTAAATTCAGTTGAATTTTATTAAAATGACCCTAAACACAGATTAATTTACAATTCTCTAAAAATAAGAAATTACCAAGATAATAGAAATGGGGTGTGAATATTACTTCTAATACACAAAAGACTGATAGCAGACCACAATATATATTTTTGATACAGAATCTTTATGGGCCGCATTTGTGATACTTTTAACTTGATGATATATTTTATGTTGTAAATAAACTGCAATTATAAGCACAACCATTCATCATATTTTTGAACACATGAAGTGTGATAGTAGTAATGACAGTTTTGGTTACAACAATAGATATTTGGTGAACGGGGATTTCACACATTTTTTTCAGATCTTCAATAAAACAAGGGGACGGATGGTCGTGTGGTGTTGAGCGCTCGACTGTCGACCTAAAGGTCTCGGGTTCGAACCTCAGTGAAAACCTTGGTATTTTTTCAGGTCCTGGTGAAAGTTCCCATGTCCACCCAGCTTTAAATGGGTACCTGACTATAAATTGGGGGAGTAAAGGCTATGTTGTGCTAGCCACAAAATACCTTCATATGCCGAGGTTACTGAAACAGATGAATTCTACTCTTCATCTGCCCCGATGAGCCCTTGGGGGCTTAAGGGAACTTACTTCAGTAACACAAAATGAAATCACTGAACATTAGAAAACAACTTACAACATGTATTAATAACATAATAGCCAGTTGTTTGAAACATAATCGTCAAATCTAAAATAAATTCCTTGTTCATAATATCCATTCAATTTGAAACAGATTCCCTATAATCTGTGTGCAGTGATGGTTACCCAACCATTACACCAAAAGATATTTAATCCACTTCTATAGCGGTGTTGCAAAACTGCTTATCTATTTTAAATATTTTGGTGTTAAGTATATGTTTGTGTGTTAAATTGTATTTTATTTATTTTCAGATCCAGCTACAAATGGGAAAAGTGTGTACAGTAAAAACGGTAATTGTAAAAAGTCATGTACAATAAAGTCTTTTTATTACCTGAAGCTGACTGTTAGGTACTAGTTGTATTTTCATTAAATTCAACATTGAATCAATTAGGTCAACTAGGCATCTATAATGTGCCGAGCCAAGCCTATCCTTCGCCCGGTTGCTAATAGGTTTTTTCTGCCCCACCCCTCCCCAAATCATTTAGTTTTAAATCATTGTAAGTTATTGACAGCAGAGCCAACATCAGAAAATGTCTTTTATTCATGGATAAACCTGACATTCTCTTTAAAAAAACTCATATACCTTTCTAATCATTATATAACACACTATGAAAAACATAGGTTGGCTGACACCATACGTGTTGAGGTTTCAAGCTCCCCATTGGGTGGATTGCTGGCAGTGTTGATTTAGCGCAAAACTGTCTGAAAATATGACTACATTTCTAGTAAAAATATTAAATTCTAAGACTGAAGAAGATGCCAGAATATCTCTTTTGATCAGATAAATACACAACAGGGAATACAACTCATAAATACAAAACAGAGAATACAGCTCATAAATACA
Organism: Bulinus truncatus; assembly: GCA_021962125.1. Classification (NCBI taxonomy): domain Eukaryota; kingdom Metazoa; phylum Mollusca; class Gastropoda; family Planorbidae; genus Bulinus; species Bulinus truncatus. Next base: position 2,483,745 of record JAGDYQ010000105.1, read on the forward strand.
CAACAGAGAATACAGCTCATAAATACACAACATAGAATACAACTCGTAAATACACAACAGAGAATACAGCTCATAAATACACAACATAGAATACAACTCGTAAATACACAACAGAGAATACAACTCGTAAATACATAACAGAGAATACAACTCATAAATAAACAACAGACAATACAACTCATAAATACACAACAGAGAATACAACTCATAAATACACAACAGAGAATACAAGAAGAGAGATCTACGTGAACTCATTTTGGTATTTTGTTTGATTTTGTGTTCATGCTGTTTGAATTTACTTGTCGATTTTCGCTTCTTACACAAATAATTATATTTTGTTCTTCTTTATCTTAAAAAAGTTTATAAATAAATATTAATATTATGTTTTTAACATAAATATTTTTTTTAAACGACAAAGATTTATGTTTTGTTTCTAGTTTTCATAAATATTTAAGGTTATATAAATATGTAGCATCGACATTTTAAAAGGCTTACAGTACATTTAGAATTGATAACTTAGAAGAAATTATTTTGTTTTTAATCTGTTGTAAATGGCGGATTTCGCCGCCCTCAGAGGGTGTTTTACGCCCCCATTGTGCCATAGTAGGCCCTGTTAGTAGCCCAAGACTAGCAGTCGGCGGCTCTGTTAGTAGCCCAAGACTAGCAGTCGGCGGCCCTGTTAGTAGCCCAAGACAAACTGTTCGAGGCCCAGTTAGTAGCCCAAGACTAACTGTCGGAGGCCCTGTTAGTAGCCCAAGACAAACTGTTCGAGGCCCAGTTAGTAGCCTAAGACTGGCAGTCGGCGGCCCTGTTAGTAGCCCAAGACAAACTGTTCGAGGCCCAGTTAGTAGCCCAAGACTAGCAGTCGGAGGCCCTGTTAGTAGCCCAAGACTAACTGTTCGAGGCCCTGTTAGTAGCCCAAGACTAACTGTTCGAGGCCCTGTTAGTAGCCCAAGACTAACGGTCGGAGGCCCTGTTAGTAGCCCAAGACTAACTGTTCGAGGCCCTGTTAGTAGCCCAAGACTAACTGTCGGAGGCCCTGTTAGTAGCCCAAGACTAACTGTTCGAGGCCCTGTTAGTAGCCCAAGACTAACTGTCGGAGGCCCTGTTAGTAGCCCAAGACTAACTGTCGGAGGCCCTGTTAGTAGCCCAAGACTAACTGTCGGAGGTCCTGTTAGTAGCCCAAGACTAACTGTTCGAGGCCCTGTTAGTAGCCCAAGACTAACTGTCGGCGGCTCTGTTAGTAACACAAGTCTTGCTGTCGGTGGCCCCATGTTATTAGTTTAGTCATCAATTATCTTTGGTGTTAATTGTTTTTCATAATGTTGATCATAGTCTTACTGTATGCCAATTCAATTAACACTTTTTAACTTAAGACGCCAGAAGATAAACACATGTGTGTTAAGCAAACTTCTACAAGAGCTTTAAAAAACATGTGCATATTTGTAATGTATTGTTATATGTTGAATTTATGTTCTTGGGGCTGGGGATGTATATGCTTAGAACATCAAATGTGTTTAATACGGATTTATTTTTTTTCCATTTTAACTTATCAACTCAGAACATTATTAGAAATATAATAAATGAGTGTGGACATTGCCAAATCAGGTCTTGGTATTGAATTTCTTTTCTAATCCAGAGTTTGAAATTAAAATGACAATAATCCAAACAAAATCTATCAATGAACTAATTTTTTTTTTATTGTAGATTCAACACAAGTGCAGTACTCGTTACTTTGTATTGCTGTCGTTGCTGCATGGACTACATGCCGTCTGATGTGGATATAACCAAATTAACTGTGAATTAATTGTTCTGTACAATCTAGTTGAGATTTAGAGCTATATTTAGCTTCTGTTAAATAATATGATTATTTAGTTCAATCAGAAAGGTGATAATTCAATACATTCCATATTGCCTACACCATGTCTGGATATTTTTGAAAGAAAAACAGTAACAGTATAAACAAATGATAATAAAATGCAAGTCAGAAATATATTGTTAGTTTCAAATCTGAACATATTTATTTTAAGAATGCCAGTTTTCTTATGTGTTCATGCTGTTTGAATTTACTTGTCGATTTTCGCTTCTTACACAAATAATTATATTTTGTTCTTCTTTATCTTAAAAAAGTTTATAAATAAATATTTATATTATGTTTTTAACATAAATATTTTTTTAAACGACAAAGATTTATGTTTTGTTTCTAGTTTTCTGTTATTATATAGCATTTATAAATCCTTATGTATCTCAATTACGGGACATTAGTTGTTGGGTTTCTTTATCGATTCAGCATCCATGTTGCCATGTTTAGTGAGAATAAGAACAACAATACTTAAGAAGTGCGATACCATTTTATTCAAGTAGAATAAAACATTACAGAAACATAATAAGAAATACCGTAAAGATACCACTTGATGGGAAATTATTTTAATGATATCATTAAATTGACTGATTACATCATTTGATTTTTACTTTTTATACACAAAAAGTACAACTTGGTATTTTTTTTAAATATTGTTGAATGCATACATTATTTTTATTGAAAATAGCTAAAACTTTAAAGATTCAAACTAAAAATTACTGACAGTGACTATATCAATGAACAAAACGCTTTACAGTGTTGCCATATTGCCAGTTTTTCTGCCATATTTGGGCTGTTTCCATGGGACTCCAGCGGGAATTTTCTACAACTTCCGGAAATTTCCGGCCTTTAAAAGTACAATTTTGTATTGTCTAAAATCTTTAATAATTATTTACATTTAGATTAAAATAAAAAAAACTATTGCAAAAAGCTTCTCATTCTGATTTTATTTTCGATACATTTCCCTCCAGACACTTATAATTTCTCTCCAGACACTCAAACATTTCCCTCCAGACACTTATACATTTCTCTCCAGACACTCATACATTTCCTTCCAGACATTTATACATTTCTCTCCAGAAACTCATAATTTCTCTCCAGAAACTAATCCATTTCTCTCCAGAAACTAATACATTTCTCTCCAGAAACTCATAATTTCTCTCCAGAAACTAATACATTTCCCTCCAGACACTTATAATTTCTCTCCAGACACTCATACATTACCCTCCAGACACTTATACATTTCTCTCCAGACACTCATACATTTCCTTCCAGACATTTATACATTTATCTCCAGAAACTCATACATTTCCTTCCAGACATTTATACATTTCTCTCCAGAAACTCATACATTTCCTTCCAGACATTTATACATTTCTCTCCAGAAACTCATACATTTCCTTCCAGACATTTATACATTTCTCTCCAGAAACTCATACATTTCCTTCCAGACATTTATACATTTCTCTCCAGACACTCATACATTTCCTTCCAGACATTTATACATTTCTCTTCAGAAACTCATAATTTCTCTCCAGAAACTAATACATTTCTCTCCAGAAACTCATAATTTCTCTCCAGAAACTCATAATTTCTCTCCAGAAACTAATACATTTCTCTCCAGAAACTAATACATTTCTCTCCAGAAACTCATAATTTCTCTCCAGAAACTAATACATTTCCTTCCAGACATTTATACATTTCTCTCCAGACACTCATACATTTCCTTCCAGACATTTATACATTTCTCTCCAGAAACTCATAATTTCTCTCCAGAAACTAATACATTTCTCTCCAGACACTCATACATTCCCTCCAGTCATTCGTATATTCCTTCCAGACACTCATACATTTCTCTCCAGACATTTCCCTCCAGACACTCATACATTTCCCTCCAGGCACTCATACATTTCCATCCAGACATTTCCATCCAGACATTTATACATTTCCCTCCAGACACTCATACATTTCCCTCCAGACACTCATACAATTTCCCTTCAGACACTCATACATTTCCCTCCAGACACGCATACCATGTCTTTAAAACTCAAAATATAAAACTTAAAATTTTGTAGCTGTGTCGTTGCAACATTTACACCCATCACCCCCAAATTATTCCTTAATTATTTTTCGAAAAAGTATTAAATAAATCATATTTTATAATTCTCAAAATCATGAAAACGCAATATCGGTTTTACAAATAATAACATATTAATGGTAAAAGGCTTGCGCCGAAATACGCCTGTGAAATTCAGGGGCATCATATGCGGAAGTGGCTCCAAGTGTTTGACAAGATTTTTTTTAATTGTATGCAATATTGTTTGTTTCTACGTAAAATAATATTTTGAAAATGCTACGTACTATTTTTTGTAGCTTTCTATTTCTGTTTGTTATTAGATCATAATTTGGCATAACTTTTGCATATGTATGTGAACATTGATTAGTTGATCATAAATTGGCATAACTTTTGAATATTTATCTGAACAATGATACATTTCTTGAACTAAATAGTTAGCTTAGACTCGTGTTGATCCATTTCATTAGACATCACCAAACTCTGCCTATAGTCACAGTTACTAGAGTCAGCGACACTGCAGCGAGGTAGTCTCATCAAACCCTTGTTTAAAACAATGTCCACTATATACAACATTTGTACGTGAGCTGTTGGAAGGTAAAAGTGTGGAGTATGTGAGCCTGGCACGACATCAAAGTTAATATGGCATGTCTCTAGACCGTTCACACGGCTCCTGGAGACAGAAGAGTATTATTTGATTAATTCATATTTTGAAAGTATTCACAACTATAAGAGACTTATGTCATGGCTATTGAGAAATAATAAGTTTTGTTTTAGTTCACTAAGCCCTTAGCGTCACATCATGTGCAAATGTTATGCAAGGTTTATTGTGACTATATTATTGACATCAATGATAACTTTAAATAAGATTGTCTGGATAGATTTATTGTGACTATATTATTCAGGGCTAGGGAGTCGGTGTCGGTGGTGTCCGTAGTTTTTGCCGATGTCGGCATTTGTACTTTGCTCGGTGTCGGTGTCGCCATTTGTATTTTGTCCCGAGTCGGTGTCGGTATTTGAACTTGCCGGAGTCGGTTCCGTGTCGGAGAAAAAAACTCCCCCCCCCCTAAAAAAAATACCAGAACTTTAATTAAGTAATCCAGAACAACGTCAGATAGTTTTTAGCCAATCTTTAATTAAAAGTTTTCTGAAGTTCTTCTTTTCTTTTTAAATAGATACTTGGTAAATATGTTTATCAACAAAGTATTATTTTCCAAAGCAAGATTCTCTACATTAAAACAACTTGTCAACATTAACAGAAATGTGACTGAAAGCAGATAGTAAGGCTAATGACTATGTTCACTCTGTTATTCACTCAATCATTGTCTTTAGCCCTTGCCGTGTTTTTATTTCAGCATTCCACATTCTCTGAATGACCAGTTATAAACTTCCAAGCATCATTGCTCTAGTGTTGTTGGATATGTCTGTACTTTGCAGTGACTTGCTGACTTAGGCAATCGTTAATAATAATCTTCACCAATATTTGAGCATAAGTCTACACATAAATGAGAACGTATTAAAAGTAGTGAATTGGCCGCTTCAGGTCTACTATAAAAATAACATCCCGCATAATGTGGCATATTTTGAAGTAAACCATACACTTTAGTTACTTCAATGTAATCACTGCAGCTACTCTTGATGTCCATATCTAGTGTTTTTCGTGACCTTTCAATGTTACATGAACAAATGATAACTTTTTTTTCATCGTTATGTACATGCTGCAAAATCGCAGATCAGGGATGTAAATTTATAATTACTGAAGAACCACAATAGGTTCTTAAATTTGATTGAAGGGCTGGACCAAGAGCAGATCACTGGGGTGTTTATGATACTTTATGTGAGCTAACATAAATGTAAATGTTATCAATGTAAATGAAAAAGGGGAGTGTACTGCGGGTCAAATCAAAACGTAGATTGCCCTTGTCTGGTTTAGAAGGTGAACATTGTTTTCAAGATTACTATTTCGGAGACCCGTCTAGCTTGGCGCCCTGTGCATAATTATTTAAATAAACACATTTAACTGCACAGTTCGGGAATTTTATTTATTTACTTTTGTTATTTATTAATTACACTACAAATTAGGCCCATGCTGGTTGGAGGAAGTGGAGAAAGACCTTAAAGCCATAGGAGTGAGAGAGTGGAGAAAGAAGACCATTGGTCGGGAAAAGTGGAGAAGAGTAGGATGGCAGGCCAGGGCCCTAAATGGGTTGTAGAGCCAAGAAGAAAAAATATACAATTAGACGTGCATCTATATATATATATATATATATATATATATATATATATATATATAGTATGAGATATATACAGGAAAAAATACACAATTATCTCCCTTTGCCCCCCCCTCTGGTGTCGGTGTCGGCGGATTTTAGAAAACCGACACCGGTGTCGGCGGACGATAGAAAACCGACACCGGTGTCGGTGTCGGCGGTTGAAAGAATGTCGACACCGGTGTCGGTGTCGGCCAATATTTTGGCCGACACCCCACCCCTGATATTATTGACAAATATGATATAATTTAAACTTTAAATTAGATTGTCTGCATAGGTTTCCCCATTCTACATTTATATATATATGTATTAATGTTTCAAAATGCATCAATTTTTTTTAGATATAGCTTTTTTCGGTACGTTGCCAAATGGCTAGTTTTATTTCTATATACTTGGGATAAAAAAAAATGTTATTATTTATGTACTAGCTGTACAAGGCAAAACCTGGGTGTAGATACTTGTCTGTCGACCTGAGAGTCGTGGGTTCAATCTTTGGTGAGACCCATTGAATTTTCCTAGGTGAAATTTGATACAAAGTCGTCCCACCCAGCTTTAAATGGGTACCTGATTTTAGTTGGGGAAATAAAGGCGGCCTGGGCGCTGTTCTAACCACACAATCCCTTCATATGCCGAGGTTATAGAAACAGATGAATTCTACACTTCATCTGCCCCGATGGCCCGTTAGGGCTAAGAGAACTTTACTATTTCACATTTCGGTCGTTTGGTTTCATGTTTGAAAGCCTCAGAAACTATTAGTCACTGTGAATTCTTGATTCTCGCAGACGCGAGACCGCTATTATTTATATTGATACTTTTCATTATAACATAAAAATAAAGTTTTTTAAACATAGTAAAATCAGTGTAATAGAATCGCGCTCTTAAAATGATTTATTTCATCTACATTCTACAATATTTTCTATTGATTTTCTATGCAATATAAAATAACGCTTTGTTTTCTTCAAATAAGACAACCTATGATCAAAGTAGTATTTCTATTAACTACTACGGGTGTTCAATATATGTACCTATGATCAAAGTAGTATTTCTATTAACTACTACGGGTGTTCAATATATGTACTTATGATCAAAGTAGTATTTCTATTAACTACTACCGGTGTTCAATATATGTACCTATGATCAAAGTAGTATTTCTGAGCAGCCCTCTTTAGGACAGCACTGCTCACCCCCGTAGCATGGGGAACGGGCTAGAAAAGGTGCCCCAAACATTGCCTGCTCCACCCACTCCTGGCCAGCACACCGCAGCTGGAGGGAACCCCTTTCTAGCGGTCGAAAAACTAACAAATTTAAAAAAAACAAGGACCATTCCTCTTAAACTCGGCTCATGGAACGTACGTACACTCATGGACAAAACCGACAGCGACAGACCACACAGAAGAACTGCCATTATAGGACAAGAGCTTGCAAGATATCACATAGACATCGCAGCACTCAGTGAGACCCGACTAGCCGACGAAGGTGAACTTTGCGAGCGTGCCTCGGTATACACCTTTTTCTGGAGCGGCCGAAGCAGTGAGGAGAAACGCGAGGCAGGAGTAGGTTTTGCAATCAAGACCACTCTTGCAAGAACACTGCTAGGACCGCCTAAGGGGATAAATGACCGTCTCATGACCATGAAGCTACCCCTTGTTAACAGAAAAAGATGCCTAACCCTTATCAGTACGTATGCTCCTACTATGACCAATCCTGACGAGGTCAAGAATCAATTTTATGAAGAATTGGACAAAGCCATCAAAGCAGCCTCCAAATCTGACAAGCTTGTCATCCTCGGTGACCTCAATGCCCGAGTCGGAGCGGACAACACGTCATGGGATGGAGTCATTGGCAAACACGGAGTTGGAAAATGCAACAGCAACGGGCTTCTCTTACTTCAACTCTGCTCCCAGCACGAACTCCTCATCACTAATACAATCTTCTGCCTCCCAACGCGCAACAAGACATCTTGGATGCACCCTCTCTCCAAACACTGGCATCTCATAGATTTTGTGATTGTCAGGAAGAGGGACAGGCAGGACGTTCGTGTGACCAAGGCCATGTGTGGTGCAGACTGCTGGACGGATCACCGTCTAATTATGTCTAAGATGAATATCCGCATCCTGCCTAAGAGACGACCTCAGGGAGCAAAGCCACCGAAGCGACTAAACGTTAACAAACTTAGTGATGAAACCATCAGGCAGTCACTAAAACAGACACTGGAAGAACGCCTAGACTCGTTGAAGCTGAACAACCTGAGCGTGGAAGAAACCTGGGCCAAACTACGCGAAACCGTCTACAGCACCGCCGCTGAACTTCTAGGGCCTTCTCCCAGGCACCACCGGCATTGGTTTGACGACAACAGCGCGGAGATCAAGCTACTTCTTGATGAGAAATACCGCGCACACAAAACACACTTGGACGACGCTGGGTCTGTGGCCAAGAAAGTTGCTTTGAGCAACACGCGCAGAACTTGTCAACTCAAACTCCGCCAGATGCAAGACACATGGCTGAGCAACAGGGCAGATGAGATTCAGGCCTTTGCTGACAGGCACGACATGAAAAATTTCTATGCTGGTCTGAAAGAAATCTTCGGCCCGACTTCAAACGGTTCGTTACCGCTGCTCAGCTTAGATGGGTCAACCTGATTACAGAAAAGGAAAAAATTTTGCAGAGATGGGCTGAACATTTCGACAACGTGCTCAATCGCCCGTCTACCATCAGCGACGAAGCTATCCAGCTTTTACCTCAGGTCGCCACTAATACCACACTTGCTGATCCACCCACCTTTGTTGAGATCACCACAGCAATTAGACAGCTGTCCAACGGCAAAGCGCCTGGATCAGATGCCATCCCGGCAGAAATCTATAAGGAAGGTGGCCAAGCTTTGACAAAAAATCTCCTTCATCTCTTCATTCTAATATGGCAAACAGAGACACTACCCCAGGACTTCAAGGATGCCTCCATCATACATCTTTACAAGAAAAAAGGAAATCGCCATGCCTGTGACAATCACCGCGGCATTTCCTTGCTAACCATAGCAGGGAAAGTCCTCGCCCGACTCCTCCTCAACAGACTCAACGTACACCTGGAGCAAAAAGGTCTCCTGCCAGAAAGTCAGTGTGGGTTCAGAAAAGAACGGGGAACAGTTGACATGGTGTTCGCTGCCAGGCAGCTCCAAGAGAAGTGTCAGGAACAGAACACTGATCTGTACTCTACTTATGTTGACCTCACCAAAGCATTTGACACCGTCAGCAGAGATGGCTTATGGAAGATCATGGCTAAATACGGATGTCCCTCAAAGTTCGTCTCCATCGTGCGACAGTTTCACGATGGCATGCAGGCCAGGGTGCAGGACAACGGTGAAGCATCCCAACCATTCGCAGTCACAAATGGAGTGAAACAGGGCTGCGTCCTAGCGCCGACCCTATTCAGTCTCATGTTCTCCGCAATGCTGACAGATGCCTTCAAAGGCAGTGAGATGGGCATTGGGCTGAGATACCGCACTGATGGTGGCCTATTTAACCTCAGAAGGCTCCAAGCCAAAACAAAGGTCCTGACAGACACCACGAGAGAATTCCTATTCGCCGACGACTGCGCTCTAAACGCAGATTCAGAAACCAACATGCAACACTGCGTCGACCAATTCCCACGTGCATGCCTCAACTTTGGTCTCACCATCAGCACACAGAAAACCGAAGTGATGTACCAACCAGCCCCAGGCAAACAATACATTGACCCCAACATCCACGTTAACGGCCAGAGACTGAACACGGTGGAGAAATTCACCTAACTTGGCAGCACTCTCTCTCGTTGTGTTGTAATGGACGACGAAGTTATCGCACGAATCGCCAAAGCCAGTGCAGCCTTTGGTAGACTTCACTCCAACGTCTGGAACAGAAGAGGTATCAGCCTACCCACCAAGTTGAAGGTGTATCACGCCATCGTCCTCCCAACACTACTGTACGCAAGCGAAACCTGGACAGTCTACCAGCGCCATGCCAAGAAACTCAACCACTTTCACACAACCTGCCTCAGGCGCATAATGAGGATCAGATGGCAAGACAAGGTTCCCGACACTGAAGTCCTTGCCAGAGCCAACATGTCCAGCATCTACACCATACTAATGCGCTCTCAGCTTCGCTGGGCAGGCCACCTCGCTCGCATGCCAGACCACCGACTGCCTCGAAAGATCTTCTACGGAGAACTACAGCAGGGAAAGCGCTCTCGCGGAGGCCAGAAAAAGCGCTACAAGGACACGCTGAAGTCCTCTTTGAAGGCCTTCAACATGGATCCTGATTGCTGGGAGGAAGATGCCCAGGACAGAGCTTTGTGGCGTCACTCTGTCCACATAGGCGCTGGGCTATGTGAGGCAAATAGAACTGTTGCTGCTAAAACGCGACGCCTGGTTCGCAAAGCTCGCGCTGCCGACCACCATCTGACAGCCACCATTCCCTGTCCCCACTGTCATAGACATTTCCACGCAAGGATTGGACTAGTCAGCCATCTGCGCACACACCGACACCCACCAACCAACACTCCAACCTCTGATGACTAGATGGTCTTCATCGAATACGATGGACGAACTATATACTATATATATTTCTATTAACTACTACGGGTGTTCAATATATGTACCTATGATCAAAGTAGTATTTCTATTAACTACTACGGGTGTTCAATATGTGTACCTATGATCAAAGTAGTATTTCTATTAACTACTATGGGTGTTCAATATATGTACCTATGATCAAAGTAGTATTTCTATTAACTACTACGGGTGTTCAATATGTGTACCTATGATCAAAGTAGTATTTCTATTAACTACTATGGGTGTTCAATATATGTACCTATGATCAAAGTAGTATTTCTATTAACTACTACGGGTGTTCAATATGTGTACCTATGATCAAAGTAGTATTTCTATTAACTACTACGGGTGTTCAATATATGTACCTATGATCAAAGTAGTATTTCTATTAACTACTACGGGTGTTCAATATATGTACCTATGATCAAAGTAGTATTTCTATTAACTACTACGGGTGTTCAATATATGTCAACATGAAATAACTCATTTAAAAAAAAAAGCATAACCCCTAGAAACTTATATTTATTTATTTTATTGTTTATTCAATTTCTTGCATATTAATATCTTGGTATTGTTAGTTCCGTATCGCAATGTTGCCATAGAACAACAAGGGAAAAAAATAAACAAGACTTTATAGTTTTTTAACGACATACTTTGATAATAGTCCACTAAGGGTCAACTTTTAACATATGTTCCCATTATTCTTTTGAAGTGTGTACTTTCAATTGGTTCATTCAAATGTCATACATACGGAAATGCTGACCAAAACAAAATTCATACAATTTGAGCTACTGACCTACATAAGAGTTTTCGAATGTCAGGACTGCAACTTTCTGGTCCACCAGCAAACAAAACTAGTCCCATTTTTTGGACTCTGGTCACTAAATTCTTATCCCTTGCCACTTCCACAGATGGGAGAAAAACTCCTAATAATTTTTCTGCGACCGCAAATTCAAGCGTTGTTTCCATAGAACGGAAGTCATAGCAGCCATCTTGTAAACTACTAACAGCCTGTGTGTATTTATGATACAGTCAGATGGTTGTATGAGGGATAAGTTTTAAGGTGTTCGGTCATTTGATAAAAGATTAATTTATTAACTGTTTCAATTTTCAAGGACATTTTTGAATGCAACTAAATTAAAATGAACTTTAACAGAAAAATACTTAGATAGAACAACAGGCTAACGATGACACAAAGAAACAACATTTCTATTACTTGTATTTATGAAATGTACAAAGATACTCAGTAGATTCTAAATTAAAACTCTACCTTTTAACCCTCGACAATGTAATGACATGCTTAACCCTGAACAGTCTAATAGCTCAACAGTATAATGGCACAACAGTCTAATGACTCAATTCAACAGTATAATGGCACAACAGTCTAATGACATGCCTTAACCCTGAACAGTCTAATGGCTCAATTCAACAGTATTATTGCACAACAGTCTAATGGCATGCCTTAACCCTGAACAGTCTAATAGCTCAACAGTATAATGGCACAACAGTCTAATGACATGCCTTAACCCTGAACAGTCTAATGGCTCAACAGTCTAATGGCATGCCTTGACCCTGAACAGTCTAATGGCTCAACAGTCTAATGGCTCAACAGTATAATGGCAAAACAGTCTAATGACACGCCTTAACCATCAACAGTCTAATATTTTTGTCGGTTTTCATTGAAGTCTCACAATTAATTGGAATCACATGTAGCTTCTAGACTGACTCTATGTAGAAAAATAGGATTTCTCAGTATTCACTCCTAAATATAAATGTAAAAATACGTCTGCCGGCCATATTAACTAGAAATTCTAGTCTAGAATAGAGCGTTTAGTGCGTCTGTTGAGGTTAAAAGGGTTTGGTAAGAGCATTTAAAAGATGTACCGGATGAGACAACTATAAAAGTAAAAAGATTGACTATAGTTTCTATACTTTATTTAAATGTAATGCATATGTATAGTTAACAGTTGGCTGTCAAGGGCCCCTTGCGGGGTCCATGCGGTCGTTGTCTAAGAGCATGATCACCTACTGAGTTCTGGCTAGTATTTGTATTTGTCCCAGCCACGTTGTACCACAGGACGCACACAACACAACAAGAAAGGTGCACACAACACAAATATAAATACGACAAATATTTATTTACATAAAAAGGAACATCATTGTGCCCTAAAAAGGGCAGTAGTTTTATACACATAAATATAAATCAAATATACTAAAACGAATGGCCCTTACCTGGGGCTGGTAGTTCTAAAAAGAAATCAGAACTGAGAGGGTCGAAACTCTAAGTCCCCACCACGCTAACAGCCTGTTTCCCTAGCCCCGGGCTCACTCGAGTCGACTCTCCTCTCTGAGTGCCTGTCTGTAACTGACTGACAAACTCCCTCGAAACTGACCGGAAGTTTCAAGCCTCGCAATTCACTCTCGCGGTTCATGCGTGGCGAGACTTCACTGACTAATGGGCAGAGAGCCGTGTAGGCCACACCCACATCACGCGTGATCAGTTGCAGCCTTCAAGCGTGAAGCGATAAAGGGACAGAGTGCCCACCCCTCTCCCACTTGAATATAATGAGGGTACCAATTCCTCCCCTCCTGTCTTCTTTAATCTTCCCCAGGTGACGTCAGTGTTAAGTGGGTACATTCTCCGTGGCGCCAGACCGTGTCGCCCACAATGTAACACCTGGGAAGACAAAAGCCTTTGTTACCTCCCCCTGAGTCGATGACGCAACACGAGCGGTGGGCAATATAGACAGAGTATGGCTTGATTTCATTAAAACCAACTCACAGAATGTGACATTGGCAAAGAATGGGGGAAAATGTAAATAAAAGATATATATATATATATATATATATATATATATATATATATATATATATATATATATATATATACATACATAATTTAAAAGATACTTTATAAAAAAAAATGTACTCAAAAGTGAAAACATAATTTGGCTTACGTCAAACAAATTTTTATAGAAAATTTACTGATGAGATAAAAATAAGGTCCACATGCTCTCAAATTGTGGATCGAGGCCTACTGGTAGGTTGGGGAAGAATTTCAGGTGACAAAATATAATTTATTAATAAAATATCGAGAAAGACATAATTCACTAAATTAACATATCGAGGCTATAGCTAGACATAATTACAATTCTATTTGTGCATAATGTTACAAAACTATACTCTGTAAATCTACAAAGTAAAGGGGGACTACTTTGTATACAAAATAAATGTCCATTTTATTCTCGTTCTTTTATTGTTGTCAGGTGGAGATTGAAAAGTGAAGTCGTTTTTTTTTTTTTGATTTGTCACTTATTGGAAGAGTGATAAATTCTTTGCAGAATTTATTTTTAAAAAAAGTATTTACATATTCTAAGAACCGAGTTTGTTATCTTTATATGTATCAGTGTGTGAGTTTGGTCTATGTATCATTGTTTGAATTTGTAATATATATCAGTGTGTGAGTTTGTTATATGTATCAGTGTATGAGTTTGTAATATGTAACAGTGTGTGAGTTTTTTATATGTACTAGTGTGGGAGTTTGTCCTATGTATAAGTGTGTGAGTTTGATATATGAATCAGTGTGTGAGTTTTGTATATGTATTAGGTTTGGTATATGTATTATAAATATATTGCAATTTAAAACCGTATCGCCGTTACGGTCATAACACTGATTCTAAGTCATTGGTACTTATAGTATAGGTTGAAATTTATTACTGATGAGCTAACAATTTAAAATTGATTCCAATAAAAGACTTGTTTCAAATTTCATATATTTTTGTTATAATTTACTCTGTATATAAATGGTTTTTTTTACTCTGTATATACATATTTAATGTTCTCCGTTACGAAATATTGCTACAGAAATTAGTTATTTTTCTATTCAATATCACTCGCGCTGTATGATGACCTAAATACAGATGCAATTTTATGAAAACAACAGTAACTCAACCTGTGTTTGCAATAAAACAGGAAAACGATTCTGTTTCTTCTGCAACAATACACATATATCACACTGACTTGATGTGAAGATGATTTTCCTTTGATCGTAGTCGTTGAACACAATGTTGATGATAGAATCAACTACAGTGTCTTCATCAAAATAATTGGCTATCTCTGGCCTCCCATTACTGTCTCTAGATGGATATTTCACCTGTTCCATTTTTTATAAGTGAAATCAATAAATGTAAACATGCAATTTAAAGTAGTTTGTTTAAAAAGACAATGTGTCTGTGATTCTTTCAGTTGTTTACCTGTGTTTGATGTTGTCAGATCATGTAAATACGGTGTGAAATATGAATGATTCACCCAAAATTAGCTTACAACCTGAACGTAAATAAGGGATTCTATAAGATCGTACCATCTGATTATTCACAAACTACTTATTTATACAATAGTATAAGTGATGGACTAATATCAAATTTACTAATCTTAACACTTTAAATTATTTAACTTCTAGAATGGGTTCATACAGTTTACTCTAATATGTTTTTTCTAAAATATAAGAAAAATATTTTGGTGGTGATAGTATATTTCTCTAATTTAAATATTTACGCCCATTATAATATTGTCAATGGCCCCTTTCCGGGTCCATGCGGTCGTTATCTAAGAGAATGATCGCCTACTGAGTTCTGGCCAGTATTTGTATTTGTCCCAGCCACGTGGTTTCACATGACGCACATAACACAACGAGAAATTAGTACAAGACAAATGTAAATACAATACAACAAATATTTATTTACATCAAAAAAAGAATAAACATCAGCGTGCCCTAAAAAGGGCAGTAGCTTTATCGGCTACTACATATAAATATAAATCAAATTTATAAGCCCGAATGATCCGTACCTGGGGCTGGTAGTTCTCAGAAAAACTCAGATTGAGCGGATCGAACCTAAGTCCCACCATGCTCAGTGTGTTTCCCTAGCCCCGGATTATCTCTCCGACCATCTCACTCCGACTGTCCTCTCCGACTGCCTGACCAACGCCGACTCAATTGACCAGAAGTCTCAAGCCACGCGTTTCACTCTCGCGGCTATTGCGCGGCGAGACTTCACTGACCATTGGGCAGCGAGCCGTGTAGGCCCCACCCCCATCACGCGTGATCAGTTGCGTCTTCAAGCGTGGGCGATAAAGGGACAGAGTGCTCATCCCTCTCCCGATTGAATATAATGAGGATAACAATTCCCCCCCCCCCTGTCTAATTTAACCTTCCCCAGGTGACGCCAGTGCCAAGTGGGTTAATCTCTGGCGCAAGACGGGAAGACGAACACCTGGGAAGACAAAAGCCTTTGACTATCTCCCCCTGAGTCGATGACGCAACACGAGGGGGGGGCTCAAGATAGACAGGGTATTGCTTGATTTCATTAAAACCAACTCACAGAATGTGACAAATATTATAAAGTATTCAAATGTTCAATAAATGAAATCTATGTATGCACGAGGTAGGTATGGGATACTTTCAGTGTTTCAACAAAAATGATACAGATGGACAATTACAGGATTTACATTTTAAGCTGTAAACCATCTTTCAATTATTTGTTGTTGTTGTTAAAAAAATGCACTCACCTGTATAATAAATCCTATTTCTTTACTAACTGTTGCTAGACATACAGCCAGAGATGGGAAAGGAATCAACTCATTTTGTAAACGAACTTTAGTCTGTAAAGTCAATCAAATGTCACAGCATTATACTTCAAGACGAACAGATCAGCGTCAATTAAGTTTAAAATTATAACAATAATTGCTTTAGTACCATTTGAGTTAAGTTTGATTTTTTTTTAAACTTGAATATTTAGAAATTTATGGCATACAAAAGTAACAATCATAATTATGTTCTCTTGGTCATCGCTACATCACTGTTCAGGCTAGTGGCATACGGTTCATTTAACAATGTGAGCCACCCGTAGCAAGTATGTGGAACCTTAGTTCTGTATTGATGGCATACATTGATATCACTCAGAGATATTCGTATTGATATATATATATATATGTATACAATACAAATGGGACCCCCAGTTCAGCCGTTTATTTTGCACTTACCAAAAAAGTCTAACACGTTACAGGACTAAAACGTTGATGGGGGTCAGAAACTCTCCTATTGTCAAAGTTTATTATTGGACAGGGACTGGCTAGAAACATGGGGGTCAGAAACTCTCCTATTGTCAAAGTTTATTATTGGACAGGGATTGGCTAGAAACATAAAATAAAAATAATTTGAAACTTCCTAAGTTTTCATACAATATCGTAGCATTCGGATACATTATTGTTCTTGAAGATTCATTTTCCACTGAGAGTATCGGCTGGAGATTGAAATCATTTCAGATAAAATATCAAGCCAAAAAATTATACCGCATGTAAATTTCATTTATTTATTCGTTTTTATTCTTGCTTTAACTACAACTATATTGAAGTATTTTAATTTTTGAAATAATGTATCATATATTTCTCAAATTTGAAAATCGTAGCGACTTGAAGACATCTATTCAGCTTGAGTCTTGACAACTTAGTAACATTCAGTCAAGTCTTGACAACCTAGTACCATTCAGCTTGAATCCTGACAACCTATTAGCATTCAGTCAAGTGTAAAACATTAGTTTGTATCAATTCCCAACCACAAAAAGTTATTGTACAATAGAAAAACTTCATTATTTCGGTTGAAAAGCCGTTGTATTATTCACTACAGAATGACATACTCAAAACAGATAAAATGCTCTGGAATATTTTACAAGTTTTCTAGTTTGTACACCCTTTCTTAATCCTTTTATGTTTGTTTTTCTTTTCTAAAACAAAAGTTCTATATAAAGCTAATCTTTATGACAAAAGGTTTAATTATCAACAAAATTCTTTTTTAGAACTCCTCTCCAAATATTAATTTTCCATGCCCATAAGTTTTTGGTAATAGTTTTTTTCTGTTTAAGTGGGATGCCTAATTCTTTCCGTGCATCCCTGCGAAGTACAGACTCTTCATGCATGGCTACATAGCTCTAGAGAGAACCTTTTAAATATCTTATTTTATTGTTCTCTTCAACTTGATATCTAAATCTATATCAAATACGTTGATACAAATCTAATACCAGTACCTTGACAAAAAGATATAATACCATATTTAAAAAAATGGCATACATAAAATTTATGTCATTTCTTTCTTATAAAAAAAACCTTCTTAAAATGAGTAGTTTAGAAGACTACATCTGCAACAAACAACACGTAGCAGATTCACATCTACATCTGTTACTATCAGCACATAATGGTGTTACATCTACAAATATTACAAGCAATACATGACGGATGTGACACCTACATATTTTACAAACAACTCGTAACTGATGTGACGTCTACATATGTTACAAACAACACATAACAGATGTGACATCTACATATGTTACAAACAACACATAACAGATGTGACATCTACATATGTTACAAGCAACACATAACAGATGTGACATCTACATATGTTACAAACAACACATAACAGATGTGACATCTACATATGTTACAAACAACACATAACAGATGTGACATCTACATATGTTACAAACAACACATAACAGATGTGACATCTACATATGTTACAAACAACGCATAACAGATGTGACATCTACATATAATACAAAAAACGCATAACAGATGTGACATCTACATATGTTACAAACAACACATAACAGATGTGACATCTACATATGTTACAAACAACACATAACAGATGTGACATCTACATATGTTACAAACAACACATAACAGATGTGACATCTACATATAATACAAAAAACGCATAACAGATGTGACATCTACATATGTTACAAACAACACATAACAGATGTGACATCTACATATGTTACAAACAACACATAACAGATGTGACCTCTACATATGTTACAAACAACACATAACAGATGTGGCATCTACATATGTTACAAACAACACATAACAGATGTGACCTCTACATATGTTACAAACAACACATAACAGATGTGACATCTACATATGTTACAAACAACACATAACAGATGTGACATCTACAAACAACACATAACAGATGTGACATCTACATATGTTACAAACAACACATAACAGATGTGACATCTACAAACAACGCATAACAGATGTGACATCTACATATGTTACAAACAACTCGTAGCACCTGTTGATGTGTTTCTTCGTGAAACCTTTTAAGTTGCAGACGTCTCAATTGATCCACTGTTAAATCTTTGATATTCATTTGATAAAATTCTGGTTCATTGTTACGGTTCATAAAAGTCACGTGGGCAACAAAATCGTTAAATACCACCGGAATCTAACAACAAAAAACAGGAAATGAGTTAAGAGATGTTGTATGTTGAATTAATCTAGAAATAGTAAACATAACAATCAACAGAATATGAGTTAAGAAATGTTGTATGTTGAATTAATCTAGAAATAGTAAACATAACAATCAACAGAATATGAGTTAAGAAATGTTGTATGTTGAATTAATCTAGAAATAGTAAACATAACAATCAACAGAATATGAGTTAAGAAATGTTGTATGTTGAATTAATCTAGAAATAGTAAACATAACAATCAACAGAATATGAGTTAAGAAATGTTGTATGTTGAATTAATCTAGAAATAGTAAACATAACAATCAACAGAATATGAGTTAAGAAATGTTGTATGTTGAATTAATCTAGAAATAGTAAACATAACAATCAACAGAATATGAGTTAAGAAATGTTGTTTGTTGAATTAATCTAGAAATAGTAAACATAACAATCAACAGAATATGAGTTAAGAAATGTTGTTTGTTGAATTAATCTAGAAATAGTAAACATAACAATCAACAGAATATGAGTTAAGAAATGTTGTTTGTTGAATTAATCTAGAAATAGTAAACATAACAATCAACAGAATATGAGTTAAGAAATGTTGTATGTTGAATTAATCTAGAAATAATAAACATAACAATCAACAGAATATGAGTTAAGAAATGTCTCTATATTGAATTAATCCAGAGATAGTAAACATAAGTATATTAATTCTAACCTGTGGACTTAATGAGTGTAATTAAATTACTTCAGGTAATATCCAATCCTATCACTCTATGTATTACTTAAGGTAATATCCAATCCTATTTCTCTATGTATTACTTCAGGTAACATCCAATCATATTATTCTATGTATTACTTAAGGTAATATCCAATCCTATTACTCTATGTATAACTTCAGGTAACATCCAATCATATTACTCTATGTATTACTTCAGGTAACATCCAATCATATTACTCTATGTATTACTTCAGGTAACATACAGTCATATTACTCTATGTATAACTTCAGGTAATATCCAATCCTATTACTCTATGTATTTCCTAAAAAGATTGTAATATTTTATTTAAACTCACTTTTTCTTTTGTTAGCACAACTTCAAAATGGAGATAATGAACGTTTTGTTTTGAGGCAACTAGCAAAGAATGTATTGTATTCTTAGAAACTCTTCCGATTTGTTTGTACCTGATGAATGAAAATTTAGCAGATTGAAATGCATCGACAATACAAGTAATCGAGAATTGAAAACATAGAAAAAGGTAAACTAGTCAATTAAATCCTTGCCAGACTTACACTTACAGACAATCTTCGTTAAATCCAGAGTCAATCAAATCGCTGCTCTTTTTGTAGTGTCCCCAGTTCCAGTGATTTTGAAAACTAGTCTGAAAATTAAATTTCTAAAGTTAATCCAATCTAATTTACAGTAAACATTTGTCGTAAAAACCGAAAAGCTTTTTATTATTTATGATCATTTATGTTATAAACATAAAGATGATAAATGTAAACTAGAGAACCTTAAACGTAGACAGAGTGAATCAGACATACGAACAGAAGGATAGGCACAAACACAGTTTTCAATCATATTAAAGGCAAATGAAAGTAATTGGCAGGCAAACTTACAGACAAACACTCATTTCAATGGACAGTTTAAAGTAATAGGTTTTATCTCATTGCAAGCATACATTAAAGTAATGGTAAATGTATAAAATCCAAAGCTCACATAAACCACTTGAAAAAGTAATATTTCATATATATATATATATATATATATATATATATATATATATATATATATATTAGGGTGGGTCAAAAATTTTTTTTTTATTGAAACATCATTAAAAAGTTGTTACGTCATGGTAGTACATGGAATATGTACAAATATTTGAAAACTACATAGTTATACTACTCCCAACTTTTGTTCGCAGTTTTAACTATATTTACTATGAGTTTTTTGTGACTGAACATGTTAAATTTGTGACCTAGGTTATTCAAAAAAGAAATGATATGCATATACAATTTGTGTTTAATCTTTATAACCTTTTTTTATGAATAACTAATTAGTTCAGACAACTAGGATAAGCATTGCATCCATTTTTCTCTCAATATAACTGATGTACCATGTATTCATTATCGGATCACGCATGGTTGTTTTATTTCATTTTTGATTAATTTTTCAATTATTTTATTAAGTTCTTCTATGAATATGAGTTCTTCTACAAGAAGTGCAACTGTACATTCTGTGTTTGGGTCAGCAGCTGAATTGCCTAAAAGACAACTTACAACCAGTGAAGATGTTTCCAAGGCTATTGGTGGATGCTTAAAATGGAAAAATACAATCATAGCCTTCATTCACGAGCGCATGCATTAGCGCATGAAGTTAAACAATTATATGACCAGGCTAGTATCCCTACAAATGACATTACCAGTATAATTGTTCGAGTAAAAAGATGCAGGTGTTAGGGATAGAAGAGACTGTAAATGTCCACAATCAGTAATAATTTCTGTGCTTGAGTGGGCATTTTGGGTGGATCAAAAGATGGCAAGAAATATGTTCATAGACAATGTTGACAAGCAAATAACAAAAATATTACAAAATCGACAGAAAAGAAAACATTTATGATGCAGGGTGGCGATCAGATAGGAACCACAAATGATAACGTAAATGATGAGAAAGATAATGATATTCCAGATCAGGATGCTGAAGATGATGAACTACTTGATGCAGACTTCTCCAGCGATGATGAATGTTCCAAATAACAAAACAGATTTCAATTTGAAGCAATGGATCGATGTAAACTAAGCAATAGGGATACATGTCTTATCGTTAAAGCTGTGTTGAAGGACTTAAACATGTTAATACCATCTACAGCTCTGGATCCAGCAAAGATGCGTCGACATAGAAAAATTTGGAGAGATAGGGCAGCCAAGGAACATGCTGATGAGAGCAAAGATGGTTAACAAAAGCGAACAGGATTTTTGCGATCCATCTTGTCAAAGTGGGGCTAGAAACTTTTTCTATATGATACAACTGCTTCAGAACCTTGATACTGCTGATCAATCTATTATATTGCCTGTATTGGAAAATAACTGCTACTTTGCACATCCAGAAAACATTCTATTGGCTGCAGTTAGGACAATGATGAAGAAATTGGAAGGTATGCAGTAAATAAAATCATAACAGCACGACATAAACCAGCTCCATGCAGAGTTAGAATTTTTCAACAAAAATGACATAATCCTGAATATTGCAGCTAAATCATATGATCAGATGATTAGCTGGGATCTTTGTACAGTGACATCCCCTCCTCTGCAGGAATGTATTTGTGATGATGAACTTAAACGCAACAACCCAATCATACTGGATCAAATTCCCTGTCACTCTCAAGCTGTTGAAAGAGCAATTAAAGAAGTTACTGCTGTTAGTTTGAAAGTGTACGGACATTTCAAACTGTACGGACATAGATCTCGACACGGGATGGTTTTGCAACAAAGAAATCAAGGGATGTTCTTCCGAAAATTGAAAGCAAAGCAAGTTTCCTGTGACAATCCATAAACAGTATTATTCATATGTACATTGTATATTTTGCATGAACGATTTATAGATTTGTACAATTTCATATTACTTATACCAAACATTCTAAATGTTGTAAAATGTCATACATTGGGGGGGGGGGTACCTGGGTCAAAGCAAAATCTTTTTTTATTATTAAAGTTTAAGACATTTTAATATCTTAGTAATGATATAGTAGATTTAAAAATAATTTTATTAAAAAAAAATATTAACATATTGATATTTGTGGGTGCGGCGTGCCGCCATCTTGAAATTTACCTTTTTGTGGCAAAAATTTCTGAAATATTTATAGACTGTTTCATATACAATGTACATTTTTATAATCAGAAAAGCTTACTTTAGGGAATGTCAAAGTACTTTTTTGATAATGTAATAAATACATTTTTTATGAATTTTTAAAATTTTGTATGGTGAAAATAAGCAAAAAATGCTAATTTTGAAAATTTAAAAAAAAAAAGGACTTAATATTTCTTGAAAAGGCTCTAACATTCTATAAATGCACCTCTTCTACATAAAAATTAGAAGTTTTATCAAAATCTGACAGGTGGTTTTTGAGATTTTCTTGCCATAGTGAAGCAAAATGTCGAAAATATTTTTTCAGAGAAAAATGACTTTTAAGTTTTTAAATTATTGAAGTTTCTGAATGAGTAACATTCTGAAAATACATTTTAATTGATCTAAAAAAAATTTTTCTGCAATATATTTAATTCGTAGTTATTATTGACATATTTTAGTATCTAAAAATGTAAAAAAAAAAAAAAAAAAATTTTTTTTTAGACATAGTGCATTTTTTTCGCCCCGTACCCCCTTGAACTAAAAGTTGGGAGTGGAAGACATTACCTGATTTTTACAAATTTAACATTTTTACAATCAGTACGACCATAAGCAACTTTTGGAATATGTTTCAAATTCCCAACTCCAAAAAAAATTTTTTTGACCCACCCTAATATATATATGTATATATATATATATATATATATATATATATATATATTAGGGTGGTGCTTAGGATCCACTAAAAATTAAAACCTTGATTTCTTTAGGTCTCACCCCTTTAAATTGTTCCTTTGGATGTAGAAACATCTAGAAAAAAATTGGGGCTGATATCTTAATATTTAGAGGTAGCTCAATGAAGCCAAAGTTTAGGTAGGCCACGTTCAAAAAGTAAACAGGTCACGCTTTTGGAATTTTCGGCTTTTTTAATCAAAGATAGTTTCTCAAACACAACATTAAACAGTAGAATGAATTATTAAACAAGCACAAACAATCCTGCATCTACCTGTAACTATAGTTCAATGTTATCAGTCCGATAAGAAGTCATTTTGACAATGTCTGTTTCTTAGTGTCTGGATAGGATTGTCGATATGTTGAACAGTCTGCAGCAGGAACTGAAGTTGCTCCTCATCTCTGGTGAGGATTCCACTGTACTCTTGAATCAATGCTACACCCCTCTCTGCATGGTCGTTGACAACCTGAATCTGCCGAACGGTCTTTAAAGATCGCCGATAATCTTCATGGTTGGTCCACTCATCTGGGTCAGCATCCAGGAATCCAGTCTGAAGCTCCATCATGTCAAAGAATCTCTTAGACTTTGGCGACACGAAGTCCTCGAGCCTCCTGTTGTTGAAGGATTCCAAATCAACAGAGATTATCTTGATGTCCTCTGGCTCCTCATTACAGCTTTCATTCATGGAATTTACCATGCGTCTTTTTGTTTCCGCCGATACCTGATCATAGAAGAAAGCCAACCCAACCAATTCAGGGGACAGGTACCAGAGGTGCTTTGAAAACTTGCTGGATGCAGCACTGGAAACAGCTCTTTTGATTCCGGAGTAGCTGAGAATTGATTGGAGCAACAGCATATCATTGTATGGAGCAGCGGCTGCCAGATTAGCCGTGAACCAGGCTCTCATGTAGACACGTACAATAAAGATGCACAGCTCTTGAAGACCTCTCTCTTCCTTGGTTGTCAGTCTGAATAGCCCTTTGAACATCCATATCTTCAGGCTGTACAGAACCTTCGACATCCAGCGAGCATGGTGCATCGCTCCAGGAGCAATGAAGTGCACTCCTCTTTCAGGAACGACCCCAAGAAATAGCAGAGCAAGTTCCAGGAACTCTCGATAATCATCTCTTGGCTGCTGCTCTTGAATATGCTTCTGAGCAAATTCTATCAGAGAGTTGCGCACATCTTCTAGCGAAGTAGACATGTCTGAATTAGTCAGTGATAATTCATAGTTTGCTCTGTCAATGAACTGCCAATGATCCTTGAAGCGTTTGAATAGCAGAACTTCAGGAGATGAAGTGGCACCTAGACAGACTTGGAAGACTGCACCCAGAATCAGTTCCATAATGTGATGTCTGCAAGCAAGTGATAGAAGACCTCGCTGAAGTTTTTGCTCCAGCAGGATGCAGGTACCACTAATCCGACCAGTGTTGGAACTAGTAGTATCAAAGCACATGCCTCTGATCTTGTCACTAACACCCCAGTCTTGCAGAGCTTGAAAGACAGCTCCGGCCTGTGCAGCACCAGTTCCGGAAGGCAGTTTTGCAACAGTTAACAAATGTGATGCTCCTTTCCCAGAAACAATTACAGGAAGTCTGTCGATGCATTCTTTATTTGTGAGATCCGGAATCAACTTTCCATCCCAATGCACAACCATAGGATAATCAGCTTGGCACGTTACCTAGGTGGTGTAGTTAGGCCTATACTGTGTTGCTAATAGTTTCTTTGTTTAGGCCTACTAGGCCTGCTGTGTATTAAATTATCACTTCCAGGCCTATTTACATGTTTTATATGCTTAGTATAGCAGTGTAGGACAATCCACATAACTTGAATTAATATTATACAGTGTTATACACGAACAACAGTGCAGTACACTATATATTTTCATCACGGTCCAATACTCCTAAACTTTGACGCCATTGAGCTACCAGTAAACATGAACTGAATACCTTAATATTTTATTTTAAGAGTTTCTATATATAAATGAACAAAAATAGGGGGTGAGAGCAGAGATTTTTGAAAGTTCGTTTCTAAGCACCACCCTAATATATATATATATATATATATATATATATATATATATATATATATATATATGTTAGGGTGGTCCTTATTTTCGAAGTTGTAAAATACTGAACTCTTAACCCTTAAATTGTTTCATTTTGATACAAAAACAAATTTGGTGAAATAAACCCCATTCCAACAACATTTAAAGGTAGCCCAATGCTCCAAAAGTTTTGTTTAGCCATTAATGCATACGGTTGCTCAAGCTAATTAAAATAATGACTAATTTTTTGTTTTCTATTTTATAGTAGGAGAAATGGCAACAACACGATACAAGTCTAAAGTCTATTTTCTAGATAAATATGTTGAAGGTATAACTGGTGGAAAGCTGCCATCACTGCGGCAAGTTCTTGGTCGTTTTTTGTTTCTCCACCTTGAAAAGAAAAACACAATTCGCCAGGCTTCAACTGCCGTTATAAAAGAAACCACAGTCTTTTGGCAGAAAGCAAGAATTTTTATGAAAGATGTTCAGAACTGCCAAAGCAAGATAGAAAAAAATATTTGAGCAGTGGAGGCTGTTGAAGAAAAATAAAGGTAGAAGTTGTACTACACAGAAAGCCAATGAAAATGTATTTTTTGAGAATCTAGATGACCTGTTTGATCTAGCACATGAAGATGCATTAACAATGATTACAATTGATGAAGACAGACAGTTTCTTCTTGCACAGCGGGAGAAAGGTCGCAAAGTTTGTATGACAGGATTAGACAAGCAATTGCATGAAAGAGAAAAAAGAGCTGCAGAAAGAAAAACGATTATGAATGCAAGAAGACAGCACATGAAACAGTTGCAAGAAAGAAGCTTTAAATCAGTAACACTACAGTCCTCTTCCAGTTCAGATGACACTTGAAACTGACACGACTGAAGCCAAAGCTAGGACACCTAGAAAACGAGGAAGAAAAGTTGCACTGAAAAGCTGTCTGATCGTAAAGCCATGTATGTAATTGCAGAAACAGCAAAATTCATGGGTGTAGAAATTAACAGCTTGGCACTCAACCGAAGTTCCATTCGTTTACAGCGCAAAAAAGTTGCGGGTTCAAGTGGCTGGTCAAATGAATGCTGACTTCAAACCTGATGGCAAACTTCTCCAGGACCTGACAGCTAATGAACACATTGACAGACTGCCTGTGCTTGTGTCTGGGGAAAATATTTCCAAATTGCTGACTGTTGCAAAGCTTCCTTCAGATACTGGTGAGGCCCAAGCCAAATATAAGTTGATAACAATTTATGTAATACTGAATTGACTATGCATATTAACGTTCATTTGCACTGTTTGCAGTATACTGTTTATTGTTTAATTAACGTTGACAAATTTACATACTTTACAAATTGAGATGCATTGAGCTACCTCTAAATATATTCAGATTTGGTTTTTTATTTTTTCTTATAGTGTTTTCACGCCCAAAGGAACAAAATAATGGGTTAAGACCCATGAAAATTTTAATTTTAAAAAATAGTGCCATATAAGGACCACCCTAATATGCATTTGTGTGTGTGTGTGTGTGTGTGTGTGTGTGTGTTTACATTAAAGAATAAATTAGGCGGGTATTAAGAAATTTTTATTAAGAATGTATGAATATTTTTTTGCAAAATTGTACATGGTTCTACTTAAACTCTTGAAAACTTTTTTTTTATTTATTTCAAATGTGTTTTTTATTTCAGGGATAATATATACAGGGTTGTTAATATTGCAATATTGTATTGGTATTGGTAGTATTGCCAATACTTTTTAAAGTATTGGTACGATATTGCAATACTTCTTGAAATTTGATATTGGTATTAGTATTGCCAATAATTATTTTTGATATTGGTATTGATTTTTAACCAATACTAAAAGCAATATTCAATAAGTTCTCTACAAAGCTGAATATAATAAATTTTTCTTTGGTGTCGCCATCTTGCGAGTGACATTGACAAGCAATTTTTGAATGAGACTGAGCAATGAATGATAATAGAAATCATATATGATATCTGTGGCAATGAGCATTGACCAGTGAGTACTCTAAGTAAATTGATTTCTATGGAATTTGCTATTCTTTCCAAGCTTTTTTCCGGTTGCATTAAATAATTTTCTTGAGTGTTTATTGTTATTTGCAAAGTATCGTAAGGCAGTTCACTTGGTATGCTTTTGGTAACACCTGGTAAAACCCGGTGGAATTCAATGTATGGTGCTGTCACCAGAGTTTACAACATTCTCTGTGTAAGTGGCAAGGAAGTTAAGTTTGACAAACTTTGTGATGAAAAGACTACAGCCTGTACAGAAAACATTTGTTAAAGAGCATGTTGCTGTTATGAAGCCTGTTTGCTGTGCAGGGTGAAACTAAAAAAGACATTGGACTTGGGTTTCCTTTTTCCAACACTTGTCGTGATGAAGGCTCAGTTAAAAGTGTTTCTTGGTCAAGGAAAAAACGATCGGCTCGTAGTTTGTTCTCCATTAGCTTCATGTCTTTTGAATGCCATCGATAGAAGATTTGCAAACATGTTTGACAGCACTGATGCTCAGCTGGCATCCGTTGTACATCCCAAATTCAAGTTGGACTGGATGGATGATGATTTGCAGCGTTCGCATCTTATTGAAGTACTGAAGAGACGCGTTTCACAATCACTGTTGGTAGCTACGACTGATGATCATAAAGCAACGTCGGCTGCTGCTGCTGATGGTACAGATAATCAGCCATACTTCTTCGCTGGATTGTCAGCCAGACGACATCGTGTGAATGATTCACCTGATGTGAATCAATAAATTAATAATTACTTGGCAGACACATCAGTCAGTATTGCATCATTGGATGCATATCCACATATCCGTAAAATATACATAGACCTGAATACAGGACTTCCTTCAAGCGCTGCTGTTGAAAGGCTGTTTTCATTAGGAGGACGAGTATTTTCCCTCTTCGTTCACGACTGAGCAGTGCGCATTTTGAAATGGTTACTTTTCTTCGCCTGGCTAAGTGGTAACTGCCAGTTAGGTGGCGTTACCCTGTGAACTCTTCTGGAATTCATCTTCATCGTTAGTTTTCCAGATGTAATGCAATCCACTGACTCGGTCTGACTGCTTTAACTATATTGTGATGTTTAACTGTTTATGTATCATTTGTTTTTCTATGACAGTCATTTGCTTCATTCATCCATTCATTCATCCATTCATTCACAATATGTGTACAGCATACATATTAAAAATCTTGTTGCTTAAGGACGTTAAAGTATGCCGACTTATTTAATAGAAGTTTATTGTATTGTCAAAGACTTTTGGGTGCTTTGAGGGAAACTGATGAAGCAAGTGTTAACTATTGAACAAAATTTGGTTAGAAATACATTATCTAAATCAGCCAACAATGTTGTTATCGTTTATTGATGTAAGTGATATACAGCAATGTATTACGTATTTGCGTTTTATTCTTCGAATGACCCAAATATTGGTAATAATAAATAAATATTTGTATTGGTATTGCAATACTGGTTTTAAAATTGTATTGGTATTGGTATTGCAATACTGGTTTTAAAATTGTATTGGTATTGGTATTGCCAATAAATTTTATATATATATGCCTTTCTTGAAAAAAAATATTTCTTTTAGTAGGCAACCGACTACTACATAACAGTAAAAATAGCTATTAAATAATTACATAATACATATATTATCTTGCGGTAAATTTCAATTCTTCCTGACTAAAAAAAAGTTGATTTTTCGTTAAGGGCTTCCCCATCAAGTAATTCATTCTCACGTGGACTTAGATAATGGTGCAAATATTTCTTACCTGCATATCCAAATGTAGATTACTGACAGGGGAGATAAGTAAGCAATCTAATGTAAGTGTGCCTTCTTCTTTGTTGTGAGAGCTGTAAACTGGAACCTAATATAGTACATGTTATTGTTGGTGTCATGTATCATTTGTAAGAAAACGTCAGTACCTAAATTGTAAGTACCCACGTTGTGCCATTGTCAGTACACAAGTTGTGTCATTGTCAATAATTAAGTTGTGCCATTGTCAGTACAAATGTTGTAACATTGTTAGTACCTAAGTTGTTCCATTGTCAGTACCAGAGTTGTGCCATTGTCAGTACCTAAGTTGTAACATTGTCAGTACCCAAGTTGTGCCATTGTCAGTACCTAAGTTGTAACATTGTCAGTACCTAAGTTGTAACATTGTCAGTACCCAAGTTGTGCCATTGTCAGTACTTAAGTTGTGCCATTGTCAGTACCCAAGTTGTACCATTGTCAGTACCCATGTTGTTCCATTGTCAGTACCCATGTTGTTCCATTGTCAGTACCCAAGTTGTGACATTGTCGTACCCAAGTAGTGTCATTGTCAGTACCCAAGTTGTTCCATTGTCTTAGTCGAGTCAAACAATCCGTAAATCCCAGCCCAATCAACAATAAATAAAATCCAAATCTTCATATCAGTTTTATTTTGTTGAATTAATTATTTTGTAGCAATGATAAAACCAACTTTATGAAGTACCCCCGGCCAAATATCAAGTGAAGGCAACTAAAAATGATGCAATCAAATTAATAATAAAGTAATACATCATTGATGATGTAAATAGCTCAAATAATGACGCAACCTTTATATGAGGGACCCCAGTAATCAAGTACCGTTTATACTATATAAGCTATATTAACAAAGGAGCGCCCTATATCTCAGCAACCATAAGTCCTAGACCCATGATGTTTATATCATTTTGTAGGTCTTGGCCTGCCAAGTGTACATCAAAAGTCCATTTTGCGATCTGACCACCTCTCAGGGCCGAATATAAGAGCTTCTTATTTACCGATTTTGCTTATATTTTAAATGTAAATAATAAAAGCTAATCAAAGGGGCGTAATCATTATTTATTTTTGTAACAGTTATTCAACATGATTACTTTCCTCTCTATTTATCAAAACCCTTACGCGTGGAGCAATATCTATGGCTGTAACCCGGAAAAAAATACGGATTTCGACCGGCGTAACCGTAGTCACTGCGTACACGAAAATGCTCTAAAATGTCCTTTGTCCTAAACGGAAAAAATTTAAATTGCTTGTTTTTTCAAACAGGTCAAGTTTTTATTCTATTTGAATTTCTAAATTGCTGCAATAAATGCATTCTACAGTACCTGGCAATAAGTGAGGAAACAACCGATATAATAAATCCCGTTTTTATAATTTTAGCAATTTATAAAACAACTAAAAATAAAGCAAATACTTTTGTTTATCTTGGTCTTATTTGTTTTCATAATAGATAGCGAGAAGTTTCAATTTATTTGGAGCATTCATTGAACGTGAAGCTTCAGGTTATGAACTTATATAAAAATATGTTTTTAATCTTGTTTGTTGCTAATTCATATTAATTTGAATGTACAATTTTGCCGTCTACTTTTTTTTAGAAGCATCTTGTAAATTTTATTTACAAGCAAGGAAAGCAACAACTGATTCATAAAAACTGTTTGCACAAATAGTTTGGTGACCATCATGATGAGAAGAAAGTGTAGAAATGATCCAAACACATTCTGCTACATATGTGGATCAGTCAATTTGTCATACAGGCAGTCGCCGATCACAAATAAATTTTGTTACAAAAAGCTACATGTACCACATCATGCTTATTTTGGTGTGAAACTTGACGATCTGGACAAACCCTTTGCACTCCACATATGCAGTAAAACATGTGTCGAGGGTCTACAACGTTGGAGCAAAATGAACCAACCATCTTTTTCTTTTTGGTGTGCCAATGGTTTGGAGGAAAGGATCACAATACTGATTGCTATTTTTGCATGACAAATCTAAATGGTATAAACGGAACAAATAAACATCATTAAAGTATCCCATATAAAGATCACGACTGGGTAGTATGTGGGGATGTTAAAGTTATAGCGTTAGTGCTGGGTCTACAAGGTGGCTACACAAAGTACCCATGTTTCCACTGATTATGGGACAGCAGGGCAGACAGCACTACGTAAAACGCAATTGGCCAGCAAGACCTCATCTGAAACCAGGTTCCTATAATGTTCTTTCGAATGCTCTTTAGGGTGGCCCAAAATCATATGGTAAAAAATAAAGTTTCTCACATCTAACGGGGCACCCTCTTGTTGAGTTCCATTTGTCTTACTTAGTAACTGACAACAATTCCAGCTTCCTACTGCTATTGGAAGGGAATGCTCAAGAGTGACAAAGTTTTGCTATATTAATAAAAAATGCATTTTCGTTGAATTTTTTAAATTACATTTTCAAATCATGCCATTACTGTAATGTAACTGTTAAGTAACGAAAATGTCAACATAAAATGTAAATTGTAGAGTGCTGAAGAGTCAGAGTACATTGTCTAAACATTGTCTACACCGAAACAGCAGACATCTTTGTAGTTTGTGTAGGGATGACTTTTCTGTTGGCTTCAACAACTTGCAAAATAAATTGCTTTTCTTCTTCGTTTTTTGTCAGCAGTCTATTTTATTCCTCAAAAAATTTAACTCCACTTTCTGCAGTATCGTTGACCATACGCAAGTCATTAATGCGCTGCTTACCCTTCTGGTATTCAATATTATCATTACACTGTTCTGGAGGAAGAACTAGAAATAAGTTGCCTATGTATAGCTTTGTAAGCAGGTTCTGTTAATACTTTGTGGAAAAGTGACCCAAGCTGACGCCTTCATTTTGGAGCAATGATGGATTACCTCGAACATGTCGCTCACTAGGTTCTATTCCAAAACCTGTTGTCCTATCCCTTATGATTAAGCATTTCCTTATTTGGTATTGTTCTATCCCCTATGATGACGCATTGTTTAGTTACTGTGTTATTTCCTTATTTGGTATGTTAAAGGCTTGTAAGGTCATGCATGTTTGATGAAATAGTGTCAATCACCCCGCACTGGGTTTGGCGCGAATAACCCGCACGTTGACCTCTGTGATTTTGGCGGGAAAATGATATAGCTATACGAAGGGTAAGAGATAACGGTCTTAGGAGACCCAGGAGACCCAAAGGAGACCCAAGGGAGAGCATTAGATCAAGAGAGCAGAACGTAGGCAAGTAAAGGGGAGACCAGTGAGACATTGAGTGACAAGTGGACTAGATTACCAGTAACAGTGCAGTGGAGTAATATTTGTTATAGAGTGGTGTGTTGAGTTATAGGATTATACAGAGTAGATACATGTGATTTATTGATTCATCTCCTCAAGTGTTTATATATTATTCAATTAGATTATCATATTCTCATCTGTAAATATCATGTAATAAAGTTCAGTTAATTCTCTTATACTACAAGGAGTTGTGTCATATTAATATAGTTGGAACGCAAGCGAGATACGACACCTGTTATTATTTTCTGTTTCTCAATTGGTGACACTTCATCGGAAAACAATACCAGGCTGGCAGTCTAATCAGACAGATATCACGTGTGATTCTGCAGAATTTTTTGTGCTGCAATACTGATGTCGTGATCAACAGACTGATATTGCTGCAGGTCCTTACAGAGCAAAAGATCTCCAGGTTCTTTCGCTGCACAGGGTGGTTGAATCCAGGACTTTATGTACAACAAGGTTCCAAACTGTACAAATCGTTTGAGTTAGCTCTCTTCCTTGGATGTAAGACTGAAAATTTCTCTCTGGTGACGGAAGATGTAAATTTTGATGGCATAGTTCAGCTTAGCCATCCACCTAGCATGATGTACAGGCCTGGTGCTCTCCAGTGAATGGTTTTTGGTGGATCTCCTAAGATGATCATTGTCAGTTCAATAAGTTCTTCGTAATCATCTCTGACCTGGGACTTCAAGTCAACAAAATTTGTCAGGAAGCTCACAGTGTTTTCTCGGAAAACATCTTTGTTTGAAGGAAGTTCCAACTTACTATAGTTGTCAAGCTTTATGAATCCCCAATTTTCTTTAAATCTTTTGAAGATAGGTATGTTTGGTGAGTTAGAGGGACCACAACACAAACTAAAAGCCTTTGCCAATACCAGTTCAAGAACATGATGACGACATGCCAGCCACAATAGTTCTCGACCAATACGATTCTTAAGCAGTACACAATCTCCATTGAAACGACCAGTGTTGACAGAAGTGGTGTCGAAGCTCATAGCCTGGATGCTTTATACCAGTGCCCACTGTTCTAACTGACCATAAAATAGCATCAGCAGCATTCTGTCCTGTCCCTTATGTTAGTTTAGGGACACCTGGTAATTTTTCACTGCCATCACCAGAAACCAGCACCGGCAAGCGGTCAACTTCTCCAAGACCCAGGATTTCAGGTAAGATTTTTCCATCCCAGTGTAGAACTAGAGGATAGTCAGGCTTGAATGAAACCTTTATATCTGCTGCTTGTTTACACATGGCTTTCTTTCTGGCTCTTTGTATGGTGCTTCGTGAAACTGTCAAAGATGAAGGATCATGTCCCAGCGCTGCAGCAATAGGAATCATCAATCGCAAAGCTTCACGATCAGAAGTTTGGTTGTGATCCAAGGCACTGGTGACATGCTTAGTGAACAAGGAAGTATGATACCCAATCTCCGTCTTGTTTGTCCATTTTTTTAGTTGAGCTTGGACATGGTTAATATTCATCTAGGGCTTCTAATTTATTGGATGATTCACAGCTCTCTGTTTCATTTTCACCTGATTCTCCTTCTATAGTTTGTTGCTGTCGTTTTTCAACAAAATCGAGTAAAATGCCGTAAACGGTAAAACAACAAGACCTGTGAGCATCCCTTCTACTTGGAATTTAGTTGTAAAATTTTAACAGTATACTACCTGAGGCAAAAGAAACACAAAAAAGGGTGCCCCGGTACGTGGCACGAAGTTGGATTTTTTGGGCCACCCTAATGCTCTTGTTAACCCTCAGAAAATTTTGCTTCCACCATTAAACATCAAACTTGGCCTAATTAAAAACTTTTTCAAAGCACTAGACAAAAAAGGCCAAGCTTTTGCATTCCTCAAGGAGAAATTTCCACCTATAAGTAAGGCCTAATTGGAACCAGGGATTTTTGATGGCACACAAATTAAGGAGTTAGTAAAAAATGCCAAGTTTGAGGAATATCTGAATAAAAATCAACTCAATACATGGCGTGCATTCAAGTCTATTGTCCAGAACTTTCTTGGTAAAGGCTGAAGTCCAGACTACGAACTGCATAAAAAATGGATCTAGAAACATTTTTAAAAAGTCAGACCTCAGAAAAAACATTTCAAACTCAGACCTGTGTAATTAATTATGACATAACCAACACCAAGAGGTGAACATTTAATTAGGTATATTGTAGTATTCGCTAATAACAGAACACAAATTTCTTTTCACAATATTCCTTTGAGCTTTCAATCAACAACCCTCTCTTCACAACCACAATACAAGTTCTTTATGTCGAGATTTCACTTAATTATTCCTTTACACAGCATTGATTGTTTATTGGTTCCTACACATTCCATATATCCAATAGACACACATTCGAATATCCAGTAGACACACACAAACAAACTCGTATATCCAGTAGACACACACACACACTCGTATATCCAGTAGACATACACACTCGTATATCCAATAAACACACACACACTCGTATATCCAATAGACACACACACTCGTATATCCAATAGACACACACACACTCGTATATCCAATAGACACACACACACGTATATCCAATAAACACACACACAATCGTATATCCAGTAGACATACACACTCGTATATCCAATAGACACACACACACTCGTATATCCAATAAACACACACACTCGTGTATCCAGTAGACATACACACTCGTATATCCAATAGACACACACACACTCGTATATCAAATAGACACACACACACTCGTATATCCAATAGACACACACACTCGTATATCCTCCAATAGACACACAACCTCGTATATCTTGTAGCCACACACACTCGTATATCTAGTAGACACACACAATCGTATACCCAGTAGACATACACACTCGTATATCCAATACACACGCACACTCGTATATCCAATAGACACGCACACTCGTATATCCAATAGACACGCACACTCGTATATCCAGTAGACACACACACTCGTATATCCCATAGACACACACACACTCGTATATCCAATAGCCACACACACTCGTATATCCAATAGACATACACACTCGTATATCTAATAGACACACACACTCGTATATCCAATAGACACACACACTCGTATATCCAGTAGACAAACACACTCGTATATCCCATAGACACACACACACTCGTATATCCAATAGACATACACACTCGTATATCCAGTAGACATACACACTCGTATATCCAATAGACACACACACTCGTATATCCAATAGACATACACACTCGTATATCTAATAGACACACACACTCGTATATCCAATAGACACACACACTCGTATTATCCAGTAGACACACACTTATATCCAGTAGATATTCACACACTCGTATACCCAGTAGACACACACGTATATCCAGTAGACACATACACTCGTTTATCCAGTAGACACACACACTCGTGTATCCAGTAGATATACATACATACACATTAGGGTGCATCACCACAATAGAGGAAAAAATT
The DNA here is from genome assembly GCA_021962125.1 of Bulinus truncatus. Lineage (NCBI taxonomy): Eukaryota > Metazoa > Mollusca > Gastropoda > Planorbidae > Bulinus > Bulinus truncatus. The sequence goes on from JAGDYQ010000105.1 coordinate 2,519,998, forward strand.
GATTGTTTGTTTTTGAGCTGTCTATGTTTCTAATTTGTTCTAATATCATTAATAATAACTTGTGTCAAATATTTTTCAAACCAGAGTTGATTTAGAGGTCCCCCCTCCCCCCCCCCGGCCCAAGAAATCACAAAACATGTAAAGAAAAAAAAAGTTTATTCTAGCCTATATTAAAATTACATTAAAGTATTAAATTATTTATTACTGTTGCATTTAATTCAGTTTCACTTTGTTGCACGTTTGTAAGGTTTACGCACATTTGAGATGTTTTTGCGGTCCATTTCTACCACTTGAAGAATGTTTTGAAAATGTTCATCCGTTCGCGCTGCTTCAACACAGTCAGATGCCAGTTTCACTCCTCTCTCGGCACAATCGTTAACAACGTTAATAGCAGCAACATTTTCTGCACTGGCAATGTAAGAAGCTGTTTGGCACCAATCATCAACAGGCAGTTGGAGGAATCCTGTGTCCAGTTGAAGTCTGTATATAGTAAACCAAGAGTCAACTCCAGCCAGATCACACAACCGAGTTTTAGAATCAATTGATTGGAATTGTGGTTTTCCCCAACCATTTCCAAATCGATTCTGTGGAGTTTGGAGGGCAACCACTGGTCGAAGCCTTAGCAGAGCATCTGCTAGAGCTCGCTTTTCCAACACAGGTACTTCATTGCTGAACAGAGCAAGTGGGATCATTTCAGCAGTGAGGTACCACAGATGCCTATTCAGGGCACGGATTGCTGACTTGGATATGTCTCTGTTGACATCGTTGTAATCCAAAAGTCGCTTGTAGAGCTGTAGATCATTCCATGGTGCATCCACACTCTTTTTGCAAGTGAGCCACCACACGACATAAACATGTGTTACAAAAGTAGCAAATGCACGAATCTTTGGCACTTGATCACGTGTGGTAATAGTACCTGGAGGCAATAATTGAATTTGTTTCTCACACAGTGTAATCTTGAGGCAATATATCAGCTTTGCCATCCATCGTGCTTTGTGCAGGACACCTGGTCTTTTAAAATTAACCTCCTTATTTGTAGCATTGAGGTAAACAAGGGAAAGCTTAAGGAATTCGTGGTAGTCTTTTCGCAAGAATTCGGTTTTTTTTCTAGAGTTGGCATGTGCAATTATCGCATCTCTCATTATCGTCAGTCGCTCTTGAGCCTTCAGATCATGATCAGCTAACGTAAACGAACTACAAACGTGAGACCAATCATGTGCCACCAACTCCCAATTACTTTGTAGCTTGGTGAACAAAGTTATATCCGGGGATTTGGAAACTTCTATTTTCATGTCTGCAAACACATGCGAGAGGATAACTTCACCAATGTGATGGCGACAACCTGACCACAGAAGAGCACGTTGCAGCATATTTTGTATGGCAATGCAGGCAGCAGTCTGATGACCAGTGTTTGATCTTGTTGTGTCGAATGTCATATTAACGATACAATTATTACAATGCCACTCTGTCATTAGCTTCATGGTTAATTCTGCAATTATTTCACCAACGGGTTTCTTTGTTGCCTTGGCATAATTTGGCACTCCTAGAAGTTTCAATTGCTTTGCATCACCGACAACAACTGTTATGCATTCTTCAGTGACACAATGATTTTTTTTGAGAAGGTGCCAGTTTGCCATTCCTGTGGAGAGTGCAGAGTTTGGGTGGTTCCCAGGAGTCGTGGATCTTTGTAGATATCTCACTTACAACTTTGCGACGTGAACGATCTGCAGTGGCATAGGAAGAAGCCACCATTGATACATCACCCCCAGACTCGCTAATAAGGCCCTGTGTGAAAGCTGCCTGCTGTGTTGGTGTAATCTTCAATCTTGTCGCTAGTGACACAAGATTTGGTCGGCTTAAAACATCTGGAGGTACAAATACCAAAGCTCCTGTTGGCTTTCTTCGCTTTTGCAATGGCATTATATCATCCAAACAGTTATCAACAAACTCCATATTATCTTCAGATTTAGAAGTAGAATCATCGGGTTCGTCACTGCTACCCTCGCTGGCACTGATATCTTGAACATGCTGCATTTTCTTCTCTTGCGCGTTTCTGACGTTCCAATGTTGCGACATCTCGTGAATGGCGTCGAGCGACTTTTTTTGCAAGTGTTTTGTCAAATGATCCAAAGCTGGAAGACCTGTCTCCTTTCATAGACCTCAAGAATGCTAGATCTTCTGCATTCTTGATAATAGTCACGACATTTGGTGGCCACAGTTGAAAAGTTGTTGCCAACATAGATTTCATTTGCTCCAGTTTACGTTTGGTGGCGGGTGTGTTTCGGCGACTTTTATCAATTGAACGAAGTTTATTGTATTCATCAAGAAGCTGAACAATCTTCTCACAATCTCTCCTCTCTGTCACCATTGGAATGTTTGCTTTTTAGTAGAATGCAGTAACTTGATTCAGCACAATTTTGGCTGTTGTAAATCGAGAAGGTGCACCAAGAGAACTTGGACGCTCACTGTGTGTTGCTACATTGCAGTGATACATTATGCACCTCATAACTTGTAAACAAGTTGGTAGTCGAAGAATTCCAGTAATTATAACATCATCAACACAGATTGCAGGGCCAATGTCAAACAATTCAGTTTTCTGAAGAGTTTGTGTTTTTTTTGTTCGCGAGGCAGAAGACGCAGTAATAACTGGATATGCAACTGTTGAAGTGATGCCAGGGTCAGCCAGCATTTCCTTAGAAGGTGTAAACATTTTATTGTTGTTTTTCATATCATTTCCATGTTCTGATTTTATAGGTCGTGTGTATCAGAAATTAAAATAATATAAATAAAGAAATTAAAATGCTTGCCTTGGTCATTAATATGCGGTAAGGAAAAGTGTTGTTTTTGCTAATAAAATGTGAATTTTAAATTTTATTTCTATCACAACTGCTTATCAAAATCAATCATAGCTACCAAACATTATAAAACCAAAGACTATTAACAATTTATATAGCGCTTCACTTTTTGTATGTAAGTCTGTAAGACTTTACAAGAAGGATGGTTTAATCTAGTTTTCCCTTAACTATGCAAACTTTGTTGAAGTCCGGGGGACCTCTAAATATTGTCAAATATTTTTTATTTTTTTACACAATGCTTTTTTTGACCAATGGAACAAATTTAAATAGCAGACAGATCCATTATTAAAAATTTTTTTTTGGTGCTGCACCCAAATACACACGTAAATATAATAGACACACACACTCGTATATCCAGTAGACACACACACTCGTATATCCAATAGACACACACTCATATATCTAGTAGACACACACATTCGTATATCCAATAGACACGCACACAATCGTATATCCAATAGACACACACTCGTATATCCAATAGACACACACACTCGTATATCTAATAGACACACACACTCGTATATCTAATAGACACACACACTCGTATATCCAATAGACACACACACTCGTATATCTAGTAGACACACACATTCGTATATCTAGTAGACACACACAATCGTATATCCAGTAGACACACACACTCTTATATTCAGTAGACACACACATGTACACTCATATATCCAGTAGACACACACACTCGTATATCCAGTAGACACACACACACTCTTATATCCATTTGACACATACACACTCATATATCCAGTAGACACAAACACACGTATACCCAGCAGACACATACACATACACTCATATATCCAGTAGACACACACACTCCTATATCCAGTAGATATACACACACTCGTATACCCAGTAGATATACACACACTCGTATATCCAGTAGATATACATACACTCGTATATCCAGTAGACACACACGTATATCCAGTAGACACACACACCCGTATATCCAGTAGACACACACTCGTATATCCAGTAGATATACATACACACACACTTATATCCAGTAGACACACACACTCGTATTTCCAGTAGACACACACTCCTATATCCAGTAGATATACACACACACACGTATATCCAGTAGACACGTAAACTCGTATATCCAGTAGACACACACACTCCTATATCCAGTAGATATACACACACTCGTATACCCAGTAGATATACACACACTCGTATATCCAGTAGATATACATACACTCGTATACCCAGTAGACACACACGTATATCCAGTAGACACACACACTCGTATATCCAGTAGATATACACACACACACGTATATCCAGTAGACACACACACTCGTATTATCCAGTAGACACACACACGTATATCCAGTAGAAATTCACACACTCGTATACCCAGTAGACACACACGTATATCCAGTAGACACACACACTCGTATATCCAGTAGACACACACACTCGTATATCCAGTAGATATACATACACACACACGTATATCCAGTAGACACACACACTCGTATATCCAGTAGACACACACTCCTATATACAGTAGATATACACACACACGTATATCAAGTAGACACACACACTCGTATTATTCAGTAGACACACACACACGTATATCCAGTAGACATACACACACACTCGTATATCCAGTAGACACACACACGTATATCCAGTAGACATACACACACACTTGTATTATCCAGTAGACACACACACTCGTATATCCAGTAGACACATACACACTCGTATATTCAGTGGATTTTAGGGTGGTCCGTGTAGGAATGGAGAAAAAATATTTTTCTCTGATTTTATAGCACACCCTATGAAAACTTTGATTTTGGTACCAAGAACTTGCATCACAAAATTTGGACAAATATATCAACATTTAGATTTTGCTCAAGACACTTGTGTCTTGTAATGCACAGTATAATATCGGTTTTGGTTATTGCTTACTTATTCATTCACTCGTATCTGCTCTTAGTGCCTTGAATAATTGCTAATGTATTCTATGGTAATAAATATTCTTAAGCAATGTTTTATTGTTTATGTTCACAGATGCCGAGTTGTTTGTTGAACAATTTGCTGTTATTTTGATAATTTTGCCTGTCATTTTGACAAATAAAATCTGTTAATCATGTAAGGTTTCTCTGACGCTGACTACAGTAAAGAACTAGAGACTCATGGAAAAACCAAAAATTGAAGCTAGTTTTACTGGCAGTAAAACTGAAGTATGGCTTATTGGACATTTACAAGATGTACTATCAGCCAATGTCTTGCCCACAGTTGGTGATGTGCTGAAAGTGTTTTGCTATCATCATCATACATAAAATAAAACAGTTTCTGAAAGTGCCAAACTAACTTCATATCAGGTATTGGGACTATGGAATAAGGCTAGAATTCCAACAACATAAGATGCACATGTTATTGAAAAACTAAAATATGTTTTTGAAGAATACCAGCTTATTAAGAAGAATAAGGGAAAAGCAAGTGATGCACAACGACTCAGAGAAAAAAAAACTTTGAAGAAAAAACACGTAAACTATTTGATACTGCTCACCAAGAAACAGTACAGCTAATCGAAATTCATGAGGACAGAGTATTTTTGGAGGCCAGAGGAGCACTAGGCAAATGAAAATGAGTGGCATTGATAAACAATTGTCAAAGAAGGAAGATCATATTGGCCAAAAATAAATCTCGCAAACTACAAACCACTGGATGATACCAGCATAAGTCATCCTATGCTACAGATGCTTCGATCTGATGTTGTGCCATTTTCAAAAAGCTTTCTGTCAGCCGAAAGATCATATATACCAGGAGAAGACTACAAAGAAATGATAGTTTTAGGCTGTCCAGTGAATGACCAAGCTGATAGTCAGCACTGCTATCGTGTTCCAGGGGCCTACCATATGGCCAGATGGATGGCCAAAGTTATATACTGTTTGAAAATATGTCTGTTTAGAGATGAATTTAAACTGACTGTATCTGAAACTAAGAATTTGACAGAATTTTATGTATTTGCCACTCATGTTTATGTGTCTGCATGGATTTCATGTCCTATGCCAAGAGATGCACCAAATTAATGATCTACAGCTTTTGACAAGGATTGATCAGTACTCTGAAATGAACAAAAAAAAATTGCAACTGCTGCCACAAAAAATTACAAAATCATTTGTGATATCTCGGCCCAGAATTGGTCTGGCTGGCTTTATTCTCAAATAAGGTATAAAAACTGAAAAGAAATTGATGGTGGTGGCTATGATTGCAGCTGATTCTGATGCAAGTGACAGAGGAATTAAATTTCCTCCCACCAATGTTGAACAACTGAAACAAACACCACCACATGAACTAATATCACCCACCCCAACTGTTGCACTGCTTTTTATTGGACTGGATGTTGCACTCTTAAATGGCATTGATCCTGAAAAGTGGAGTGATATTCCACATTTTCAACAAGCAGCCAATGTTGTGAAAAGCCTAAAAGTCGTTAACGACACAGCAGAACGTTCTAATGCATTGATGACAACCTTCAATCAGTCAATAGCCAAATCTGAGGCTGAAATGCAAAAACTGATTCAGGTGGTCAAAGACAATCGTGAGCACAGTCCTGACTCTTAAAAGTCCAGCCTGACTGTCAACAAGATGTTATTTGCAATAATTCCAACAACAGAGAATCAGACTTGACAATATGTTTTATTGCAACTTATTATGATTATTTCTTGACTACTTATTGCTTGGTGTATTGTTCTGGCTGCCTAATGATTAATTAACAATAATTAGCGCATTGACCTGTGTTGTAATTACTGTGACGAAATGGAATGTAAAAATGTAACAACGCATGCACAAAATAACTGGTTAATGAGCAACCTGTAATTATTGTCTGAATTCAATGAAATTTAGTATGCAAGTTTACTTTTATATAAGAAAACAAATGACATGGTGTGCAATCTAAAAAAAAATGTTTTTTCTTGGACCACCCTAGTAGACATACACACTCGTATATCCAGTAGATAAACACACACACTCGCATACCCATTAGCTACACACACACACACATTCATGGAACGCAGTCAACTCAGTTTTCACCTCTTGAACTGTATTCCCTTTCTATATTCGTCATTCTCTTTCACTTCCAGATCCTGTATTCTCTCATTCTGTATTCCATCATGACTATTCTGTTTTCTGTCTAACCCTATTTATTCTTTGTTATATATCCGCTCCCTAATCTCTAAAATCTCTCTGTACTCCTGCCTTGTCAGAATTCCCTCCTTTTACTTATTTTGAATTCTCTATTTTGATCTCTTCCTTTTTATTCTGCATTTTATTTTCTAACAAATAAAAAAAACGGTAAACTATTTCAAATAATCCTTTATATTGTTGATGTGATGTAAGTATATTAATACACAAGGTATGTTGAAATAGAATTTTTTTAAACAATTTCAATCTAACGCATAAAATGAAACAATTACCTTTAATACTGACCGACATCTTACTAAAGGTAGAATGTAAGAGTAACCAACAAGCTGATCTCTACCACGGTTACTTTGAAATAACTCCACTCTTTTAAAAAAAATTGCAATAATATCAACAAGATTTATAAAAATGAAAATGTTGTCAAAATCTAATAAACCAATTTAAGAACTGTGCTCTCTCTCTCTCTCTCTCTCTCTCTCTCTCTCTCTCTCTCTCTCTCTCTCTCTCTCTCTCTCTCTCACTCTCTCTCTCTCTCTCTCTCTCTCTCTCTCTCTCTCTCTGAACTCTGAACACTCTGAACACTCTTAGTGAAACTGTTGGCTAAGACTTAGTCTCTTAGAGCCCGTGAGATCAGACTTGCTGTGTCTCTCAACATCTGGAGACTGCCATAGGGCCCTATGGCCAGCAAGCTTACGGACTGGTCCACCCTGTGGTACGCCAGTCCGGGGCACTCGAAAAGCAAATGATCTACGGTTTCCTCCACTCCCCTGCAGTGTCTGCAAAGGATGTCGACATTGGGCCTCAACCTCCCAAAGTACACGCCAATAGGACAGTGCCCAGTACGGAACTGGGCAATTAGCGCCTGCTCGACTCTCCTAAGCTTCCACCACGGGACAGTTTTGGACGGCCGCTCTAGAAACTTACGGACATTTCTTCCGTTCACCCCATTGTCCCAGCTCGAGAACCACTTCGATTGTCCAAAGAGACAAATCTTGGAAACGCGCTGCCTCGAATGAGCTCTTTCGTGCACTCAAGGGCTGCGCTTTGGAATCTGTCGACTGTTGGATTGCCTTGGCAATGCAGTCTGCCCGTTCATTTCCAGGCACTGTGCTAGAACAGCGCTCTGAGATCTTTTGCAACTCCCGGCACACTCTTGATAACTCGCGGCACACTAAAGCGAATTAATGTAATTTTATACAGTTTAGTGGACGGGTGGAGTGTCCTTAATTGTTTTTACTATGCAATAAAAAGTAAGAAACATTTCTAATTAGTTTCGCGTCATATATATGATAGACTTCTTACAGTCTGTATCAACTAAAGACTCGTCCATTAACTGGGTCAACAACTAAGGCGGAGGTGGAGGAGGGTGTCTAAAATAGTTTGATAGTTGTAGATCGGGGGGGGGGGGGTGGACCCTCGAAATGAGGGTTAGTTCTGTATTTCTAATGCAGTGTGATCATTGTGGATGTCTTAGAGATGGAAACAGCAGCTCAACATTTGAATTTCTTTTTTAGTGTGTTTTGAACTTGATCTCTCTCGATTTTTACCAATAACCCTTTTTTAATCCATTGTAAGAATGCGATAAATTGAAATACATTTTGAATAGTTGATTTAGAAATTTGTTTAAATGTATCTCGGACGAAGATCTAAAACACATCATGTGAAACTTTTTGAATTTCAATCTAAAGAGTTCTGTTGTGTCCTAGTTAAAGATATTCTTTCTAATGTCTAGACATGTCCTTAATACAGAGATTATTTGCTAATGTCCCGACATGTCCTAGTTAAATAGATTATTTGCTAATGTCCCGACATGTCCTAGTTAAATAGATTATTTGCTAATGTCCCGACATGTCCTAGGTACAGACTTTCCCAGACATGTCCTAGTTACAGACATCAATGTTACATACAACGCACAGAAATGTTACATAACAACGTACAGCAATATTACATAACAACGTACATCAATGTTACATACAACGCACAGCAATGTTACATAACAAAGCACAGCAATATTACATAACAACGTACAGCAATGTTACATACAACGTACAGCAATGTTACATAACAACGTACAGCAATATTACATAACAACGTACAGCAATATTACATAACAACGTACAGCAAAGTTACATAACAACGCACAGCAATGTTACATAACAACGTACAGCAATATTACATAACAACGTACAGCAATGTTACATAACAACTCACAGCAATGTTACATAACAACGTACAGCAATATTACATAACAACGTACAGCAATGTTACATAACAACGCACAGCAATGTTACATAACAACGTACAGTAATATTACATAACAACGTACAGCAATGTTACATAACAACGCACAGCAATGTTACATAACAACGTACAGCAATATTACATAACAACGTACAGCAATATTACATAACAACGTACAGCAATGTTACATAACAACGTACAGCAATATTACATAACAACGTACAGCAATGTTACATACAACGCACGGCAATGTTACATAACAACGTACAGCAATATTACATAACAACGTAAAGCAATGTTACATAACAACTCACAGCAATGTTACATAACAACGTACAGTAATATTACATAACAACGTACAGCAATGTTACATAACAACGCACAGTAATATTACATAACAACGTAAAGCAATGTTACATAACAATGTATTGTTGTGTTCTATGCTAGTTACAGTTCATAAAATGGGATGCGGTGGTAACTAAAAAGCATTTTGTTTAGAAAATGCGGCCCTAAATGGTGGTCAAATATGTGCCGCCTAGGGTGGATCTAACTAGATACGACACTGAAATGACGACAGCTATGTTTGTATATTTTTTCCGGAAGTGTGAATGTTAAATTGGTCGAATGAATCGATGAAGTCGTGAGGCCCATGAATGTACTGATTGAATTGATTCTCTACATTACTGATTGAATTGATTCTCTACATTACTGATTGAATTGATTCTCTACATTACTGATTGAATTGATTCTCTACATTACTGATTAAATTGATTCTCTACATTACTGATTGAATTGATTCTCTACATTACTGATTGAATTGATTCTCTACATTACTGATTGAATTGATTCTCTACATTACTGATTGAATTGATTCTCTACATTACTGATTGAATTGATTCTCTACATTACTGATTGAATTGATTCTCTACATTACTGATTGAATTGATTCTCTACATTACTGATTGAATTGATTCTCTACATTACTGATTAAATTGATTCTCTACATTACTGATTGAATTGATTCTCTACATTACTGATTGAATTGATTCTCTACATTACTGATTGAATTGATTCTCTACATTACTGATTGAATTGATTCTCTACATTACTGATTGAATTGATTCTCTACATTACTGATTGAATTGATTCTCTACATTACTGATTGAATTGATTCTCTACATTACAGATTGAATTGATTCTCTACATTACTAATTGTTTTGGTCTATCTCGTCAATCTTTTTTTACCATGTATGTAAGCTGTTCGACTTGTACTTCCTGTAAATATTTGTATGATCCAAATCATCTAAGGAATTTGTTTTAACATTTTAATAAAATCTTATTTCTCAAACATATTTTTGATATATAAATCTTATTTCATGATTTTTAATTTTTTTTATAAATGGCTAATTCTCCCGGGTTGCGTGTGAAAAAGAAGCCTGTCACCAACTCATTTATTGTCGATTTTATGAAAATCAACAATGCAGCAAATATAGCAACAAAGCCACAGACTGAAAGTGTAATAAACGTGTTTAAGGGTTTCCATTTCTTTTTACAAATCAAATCCAAGCTTATTACATTCTGGAAATTGTTATTATCTCAAATTGTTCGAGTTATTAATCAGTCATTTTTGTTCAATATCTACTTCTGTTCAATTTATACTTCTGTTCAACATCTACTTCTGTTCAACATATACTTCTGTTCAACATCTACTTCTGTTCAATATCTACATCTGTTCAATATATACTTCTGTTCAACATCTACTTTTGATAAATATATCTACCTTACTAAATATCTAACTCTATGAAGCATGCATCAGTAAATGTTTTTACCTAAAACCCAGTGCAGCATTTAGACTGGTTGATATGGTAAAGCAAATGAGATCATCTCTAGTGTATGAAATACCTTTAGATTCTTGTAAACCTGGCACATAGTGCAGGCCGTCCAGCTATTGAAAAATGATAACGATCAATGTAAGACTTTCAAAATTCACGTATTTAGATTAGTTAACACATACACACACATACACACAGATATATATATATATATATTAGGGTGCCACTCAATGCAATTGGAAATTTATTTTTTTTTAAGTTTCATTGTTCCACCCCATTATTTTTTTTTCCTTTTGTTATGTTAAGTAATTTTACCAAGTTTCATGAAGATACAGTGATATTTAGAGATAGCTCAATAGACTTGAAGTTTTATATTATATGCGAAAATGCCTGTATTTGACATACAAGGCAAACCGGAGAGAATTTCTGTTACTTATTTATATTTTCATGTCAGTGCAATATATATTACTGCTAGTGCCACAGTGACAATGAAAGAAGTTGTTCAGATCTGGCATAAGGCACGCATTCCAGTTCGCAAAGAATGCCACATAATTGCCAAGATAAAGGATCTCCATTCAGCATGGATTAGAATAAAAAAAATGTATCCCACAGAACAGATACTCATAAGGAGAAGGAGCAACAGTTCATTGAAAGTTTGACTGATTTGTTTGATGCTGCACATGCTGAAGCTTTAACTAAGATATAAAAGACGTAAAATTTCTTGAAGCACAAAGAGAGAAAGTTAGGCATGGTTGCATGGGTCCAGTGGATATAGTGCTAACTCGGAAATAACAAAGGTCTCATAAAGGCGCTTAGAGCAAGAATATCGTAAGGAAAAGGAGGCTAAGCGGATGCTACATGAGGCAAAGAAGATGGAGTCTAGCGCCAGCAATGACAGTGACACAGAGGCTAAGAGCACCGATGTTTGTGATCCCGATGATCTGATGAAATCCCCGAACCACCTGAAGTGTCTACTAAACCAGTGTGGATCGTCCGATCCACCAATATTGTGAGTCCAGGTTTGGCAGCTGCATTTTACAGATGTAAAGTCAGTGACAGGAACGCAATTTACGTAATTGCAGCAGCAGCTGAATCACTTGGCCACAGTACTGCAGCCCTGGCGATTAACATGGAATCAGTCAGACATAGTCGACGTAAACATCGTGAAGCAGCAGCTACAGAGATTTATGCATCGTTTCATACAAACTGCCCATTAACTGCGCACTGGGATAGGAAAATGTTGCCTGCTTTAACATCAAAACAAAATGGAACTGAGGGGCCGAGGCAACTGCCGTGTTTAATCTTATTCAAGAATGAAACATTGCTGATAACATCAAGTTCATGTGTTTCGACACTACTGCCAGTAACAGGTGCCTGCATTCTTCTGGAAAAGAAATTTGGCAGAGAATTGATCAGCATGCAGGCGCCATACAATGGAACGCATTGTGGCAAAGGTTTTTGATTCACTGATGGGTCCATCTAGTGGACCAAATGTCAAGTTATTCCAGAGATTTCGTGAATATTAGGGCTCAATAGACACATCAATGTATGCAAGTGGGATGGATGTAGATTAATTGCAGTGGTTCTCAATCCAGTTCGGGATGAACTCATTCACTTCATTCAGCATCAGCTAACAGTGTTTCAGCCCAGAGATGATTATCGTGAGCGTCTGCAACAGTCACTTCTTTTTCTAGGTGCAGCTTGTGGTGCAGATGAAAAGATTCTGGCTCCTGGACTGAAGCTTATCACCGGGCCCGGTGGGTGGCAAAACTGATTTACAGCCTTAAGATTTTCATTTGGCGTTCTCAGTTCCAGCTTACTGCACGTGAATTGTCATCACTGGGTCACTTCAACACCTTCATACTTAAGATCTACCTGAATTCGTGGTTTACATCACCATGTGCTACATCTGCTCCCCGTAGAGATTTGTAGCTACGTCAACAATTGGAGAACTACAAGGAAACAAATGACACCGTGCCAAAGCAGCAATAAAATCATTCTCCGGACACTTGTGGTACTTGAGTGAAATTCTGGTAGGTTTTGAATTTTTTGACAGTGATGTTCAATCTGAAATGAAGTTAATCATGGTTGCAGCACTTAACAAGATAACAACAGATCTTTCTCGAAGAATAGCCTTCTGTTCAACATTACAGCAAAATAAACTTTCTGATTTTGTATCGCAACACACTTAGAAAACTTTTCACAGCTTTGAACATACCACAAGATTTCCTGACCACGAATCCAGACACAAGTCCACCCTAACTGTCCCAGCCGCAGTTAGAATATCATTACTTGGACTTGAAGACTGTAATTAGTGAATAGTGATCTTTTAGTCTGAACTATGTTGAATTGACTCTTTATGTTTATTAGCTGAAGGTTCTGAAAGTTACTATTCTGTTGCAATGTACAAAACAGTTGTTCTCTTTTACAGCAATATGTGTCATCAAATAACTTTTAATTTTTTTTTGTGTTACAGCAGGATTACCGATTACCGTATGGTAATGTCGCGAAACACTGATTATTGCAAAACTTTGACACTGTTGAGCTACCAATAAATATTATCAGAATACATTCAAATTTTGCCAATTTTATGCTTATAACATTACTAACACATTTTGGGGGTGGCAGGATAAAAACTCAGAAATTTTTTTTGAGTGTCACCCTAATATATATATATATATATATATATATATATATATATATATATATATATATATATATATATTGTAATAATTATATTTGGCCTCGACATTTAGTTTAGCATTATTAACTGGCCACTTAAAGAAGTAGATTAGTGCAGACGATGGAAAGAGAGACGACTACAGGCATTGAATAGGGAAGGACGTTATTTTATATCATCATTATCACCCTACAATATTATGTATTATAACAGTAAGAATATCATTCATATATAAATAAATATAGATAGATTTTAGCCAACTGTCTACTCAGTAATTTATAACTGTTTGTATATGTGTCACGTCTCACACGTATCAGTAGACTTTAAATAAATTAAATATACAAGAAATATAATAAAAGAAACTCCGAAGAGAATGACTATACTACAAATTGATATACACCTTCCCAGAAGCAGATGATCCACAGAAGAAATAACAGCATAATAAATAATAATATATATATATATATATATATATATATATATATACATAATAAAAGAAATAAAATGTACCCATGACACACTTATATATATATATATATATATATATATATATATATATATATATATATATATTCTAAATATCTGGTGCAGACATAAGGGTGGAGAATAAAAGGGAGATATAAATAAAATAAGTATTCGGACTAGTTGGTGACGTAATGGGAAGACATTCAGGTAAAGTATACCTCATTTGAAAGTGAATTATATTGTCATGACAGGGACCTTCTGAAGATTTCGAAAGCCCCATTCAGTATAGCAATACTTATCTCGGTCTATTGAAATATTTAGATTTATTTTTTTTTTACTGTGCTAGTAGTTAATCCTTTAGTTTCCAATTCTGTCAAATTGATTTGCTTCGTGTATAATGGTACATACACCTGCTTACAGGTAGTCCCTGGACATAGCGCTTACAGGTAGTCCCTGGACATAGTGCTTAAGGTAGTCCCTGGACATAGTGCTTAAGGTAGTCCCTGGACATAGTGCTTAAGGTAGTCCCTGGACAAAGTGCTTAAGGTAGGACCTGGACAAAGTGCTTAAGGTAGGACCTGGACAAAGTGCTTAAGGTAGGACCTGGACAAAGTGCTTAAGGTAGGACCTGGACATAGTGCTTAAGGTAGGACCTGGACATAGTGCTTAAGGTAGGACCTGGACAAAGTGCTTAAGGTAGGACCTGGACATAGTGCTTAAGGTAGGCCCTGGACATAGTGCTTACAGGTAGTCCCTGGACAAAGTGCTTAAGGTAGGACCTGGACAAAGTGCTTAAGGAAGGACCTGGACAAAGTGCTTAAGGTAGGACCTGGATATAGTGCTTAAGGCAGGACCTGGACATAGTGCTTAAGGTAGGCCCTGGACATAGTGCTTACAGGTAGTCCCTGGACATAGTGCTTAAGGTAGGACCTGGACAAAGTGCTTAAGGTTGGACCTGGACATAGTGCTTAAGGTAGTCCCTGGACAAAGTGCTTAAGGTAGGACCTGGACAAAGTGCTTAAGGTAGGACCTGGACAAAGTGCTTAAGGTAGGACCTGGACATAGTGCTTAAGGCAGGACCTGGACATAGTGCTTAAGGTAGGCCCTGGACATAGTGCTTACAGGTAGTCCCTGGACATAGTGCTTAAGGTAGGACCTGGACAAAGTGCTTAAGGTTGGACCTGGACATAGTGCTTAAGGTAGGACCTGGACATAGTGCTTAAGGTAGGACCTGGACATAGTGCTTACAGGTAGTCCGTGGACATAGTGGTTACATGTAGTCCCTGGACATAGTGCTTACAGGTAGTCCCTGGACATAGTGCTTGAGATAGTCCCTGGACATAGTACTTAAGGTAGTCCCTGGACATAGTGCTTACAGGTAGTTCCTGGACATAGTGCTTACTAGCCTATTGGGCCTATTCAATAGGACCGTCCATCCTGGAGGTCAATATTAGACTTACTTTGGAGACCACCACATCATGAACACTGTATGTTCTTGACAGCTTACAGTTGTGGTCACTGAAGCCAGATGTACCGCAAATACTTGGATCAAAATAGCAAACTGGCATGTCACATGCATTTAGGAATCGAGATAACACAGGCATGAGCTGTTTGGAGCAACCGAGCTTAGCTGGAACTGTGTTAATCTTGTTCATTTCTTGAAAATTTAGAGGGACGCACCTGTAATTATATGGTAAAGAAAAGATTTTTTTTTTAATATTATTAAGTCATGTTCTTTTTTTACAGAGTAGCGAAGAATCTTCCTATAAATTCTATATTTCTTAACAAATCATCTAATATGCAATGCAAATTTCATTAATGTTGTGATTGAACTCTTTTACACTTTTTGTTGTTTTCATTTTATAGAGACTATAGCTATGCTATAATAAGATTTAGGTGATGGATGTACATTAATTAATTAGATGACAAGTTGGATACAACAAGCATTGATTGTGTGATGGAAGTAAACTAAATTTAATAGTCGACAAGTTGAATACAACAAGCATTGATTGTGTGATGGAAGTAAACTAAATTTAATAGCAAACAATCACTTACTTAATCCTTATATTGCCAGTAAGTTCGGAATCAGAAAAAAATTGAATGGCTTGTTTACCGGATAGCCGAAGTCGAATCTCCCTCCCATTGTACACCCATCCTCTTGTCCATTCTGTATAATGATAGGCTCGGACTGCGAAGTCTACAACAGGCAATTCATAAAACTCTGGTAACACTCTGAAACATTAAACGGCATCATCTAGCAGTTATCACTATAATCACAAACACATTGTCATTGTTCTAAATACAATGTTACTGGTAGACAGATAATACAATGTTACTGGTAGACAGATAATACAATGTTACTGGTAGACAGATAATACAATGTTACTGGTAGACAGATAATACAATGTTACTGGTAGACAGATAATACAATGTTACTGGTAGACAGATAATACAATGTTACTGGTAGACAGATAATACAATGTTACTGGTAGACAGATAATACAATGTTACTGGTAGACAGATAATACAATGTTACTGGTAGACAGATAATACAATGTTACTGGTAGACAGATAATACAATGTTACTGGTAGGCTGGTTTCAACTACCTAGTATGTATCATTCTGCTCACAATATTTGATTCCCAGAACAAGATTACTATTCCAGCAGCTTCTTTCAGACTCTGTATTGTACTAAAAACAAAATAATCGAATGAATGTCGTCAGTAAAAAATATTATGAATAAACAAAGTAATACATTTAAATAATTTAATCAAACTGTAGTAATGCAATACAATGATGACAGTATAGCAGTAAACTGATGACAATCTAGCAGTAAACTGATGACAATCTAGCAGTAAACTGATGACAGTCTAGCAGTAAACTGATGTCAGTCTAGCAGTAAACTGATGACAGTCTACCAGTAAACTGATGACAGTCTAGCAGTAAACTGATGACAGCCTAGCAGTAAACTGATGACAGTCTAGCAGTAAACTGATGACAGTCTAGCAGTAAACTGATGACAGTCACAAACTAGTCTATTGCCTCATTTTCAATGTAATCTCACCTGGTACGATTATGTTCATCTTCCCACAACAGACGACATACGAAGTATCTGTACCGATACATCTCTGGACTTTTCAATGAAACTTTACGGCTCCATAGTTGACTACCTTCATCGCTTACAACATTGTTATACACACATTTATAAAGTTATATACATATTATATATGACACTTACATAATTGTTATACACACATTCATAAAGTTATAAACATATTATATATGACAAAGAATATATTTACCACTATGATTTTTAGTTCAATGAATGTTATTTTCAATAAATAGGATCACCTTTTAGTAATATGAATTACATTAATCACATGCTAAATGCCTACAAAAAAAATTTGTTGTTATTTGCTTCAGACGATTTCTTAGTTAAATGACAACTTTGCCACCATGATGGAGGGGGTCGACATCAGCTTTCAAAAATTGATGGATCTATTGCAGGATTTCAACAAACTCCAGCAAGGGCTGGCATCTCTCTTACGTACATACAAAAATGTATCAGAACAGCCACGGGCAAACTACGAGCCCACCCTCACCCCCGCCCCCCGCCACTCGTCTCAAAGTGAAGCACAGCACTAGCGTTTTTGTTATGACCTGAAATTTAATTTAAAATTCTTTCAAGTCAACATTGCATCCGTCTGATCTTTGTCCAGCCCAATGGTCAACATTGCATCCGTCTGATCTTTGTCAAGCCCAATGGTCAACATTGCATCCGTCTGTTCTTGGTCCAGCCCAATGGTCAACATTGCATCCGTCTGATCTTGGTCCATCCCAATGGTCAACATTGCATCCGTCTGTTCTTGGTCCAGCCCAATGGTCAACATTGCATCCGTCTGTTCTTGGTCCAGCCTAATGTGGCCCGCGACTCAAAGAGTTCGCCACCCCTGCATTAGAATCCCAACATATTCCGTAGCCGGCAATCACAAGGTGTTCTAGGTTTGAATAAAGGTTTTGTTAATCATATAATATGGATGGATCCGTTGCAGATTTTTACTAACTCGATTTACTACAAATTTTAGCCGTTGGGACAGGCTCCATCAGTTCTGAAAAATGTTCGAATGATAAATCGATCGTAATTGTTCTGATGCAAGATATCCACAATTTATATATTTTCATATATTTTTATAAGTAGGCCTATTTAAAGCGTGTTTACAGTACTGTGCGGGGACTAGGGCGAGTACATGTCATATGTGACCCATCATATGTGACCCATCATATGTGACCCATCATATGTGACCCATCATATGTGACCCATCATATGTGACCCATCATATGTGACCCATCATATGTGGGTCCTGAAATAAGCTTTAAGTTACTGTAATGTTATAATAAAAAAAAATCCAATGGCGGACCCCGGGACCGCCTTAGGCAAGGTGCCTGTGACGGTGGTCTCAGTTAAAAGTCACTAATTGTGTGTTTATTTTAGGGATATACTGTATTGGAATGTTAAATTATCTAAGGTGTTTGGATATTTCAAAAAAAAAAAAATAATAAAACACGAACAAATAAAGCGTCAATCTAGATTCGAAAAAAAGTGTTTTAATTCCGGATACTTTCACAAAGCACAGAATTAACCTGCCGGACGTTCGACTTTTTAAGCATGGTTCGTAATCTAAAGCATTCTAATAAAGGCTACCTGGTTATTTTTCCAAGCTATTCAACTTTTAAGGAGTTCGGATTTTGAAAATGCTATTTACGACACTGGATAAAGTTTCATATATTCTTTTTTGTTGTGGCAGGCAGTGATATTTACGTTAACGAGAATAAGAATAAGAACGAAAATTATTGAAATTCGTTAACGATAACGAAAATAATAACAAAAATTATTTTGAGAACGGTAATAGAATAGAAATAAAAATTAATTTTCATGAATAGAATAGTAATAATAACGAAAATTATTATTGAACGAATATCGCGTGGAATATTTTCCACCATTTGCGCCGAATTCCGTGTTTTAGTGACGCATTCGTCCAATCATTTCCGTCAAAATCCGTATTTTGTATTGTAGTAAACCGCTAAAGCATCGCATTTCTTCATGATCGGTTACTTCCGGTTCAAAAACTTTCGCCGGTTTATTTTTTCGATCTATATTTATGATTTATTTTGGACGAGTAAAGTTTGTTTCCGAGGACAATGAGTTCATTATCAAAGATGTTAGCTGGAAGAAAGAAGGAGAGTCTGGTGTGGGATTACTTTACATATATGGAGCAGGAAGGGAAAGCGAAATGTAAAGTTGTTATTGTGAAGACTAATAGCGAGTGTGGTGCTTTGTTGGCGGGTAAAAACAGTACAAATATGCTGTCGATCTCCGCAGATTACATAAGCAGGAGTATGAGCAGTATGTTAAAGCAACCGAGGCGAGATCATTAAAGACAAAACCAAAGAAAACGACGGTCTGCAAAAATGCGACTCAGACATTGGCTGATTGCGTTCAATCTGCAGTCCAACACCCAATCACTGTCTACTATCATCCCATCACTGGTAAATCTGGGATGTCATCTTGAACAGTCCCCAGCACCGAAGATCCTAACAAGCAAGCTTCTGCGTGATTTTAGAAGCAGATTTGAATTCATTTTTAATCCTGAATGTATCAGTTTTAATACTTTGCCTGCTGCTGCAAGCCTACTTGATCCTAGCCTTGCTGATGTTCTTTTCTCACCCGACTTGTCACCACTTTTAAATGCTGCAAAAATGATCATCTATACACTAATTGGTTCAGAGTCATTCTCATCTTCATCTGAGATTCCATTGGAACCTGGTTTATCTTCACCTCCTCCAGCACTGCAAAGGTTCAAGTTTCTCGCTACCCGGCTTGTTGAAAATGCCCCAACTGCATCACCAACTGCATCTAAGTCAGGACACTGTACAATGTCAGTTGAATCGGTATATAACAGACACTACAGACAGGAATACTTGTACAACGACAACGGATTCTCTGATATTCTGGCACAACAGAAAAGCAACTTACAGCAAACTGTCAAAAATCGCTGAGGATTTGTTAACGGTATCTGCTTCGCAGGCATACGTTGAACGAATCTTTTCTCTGTGTGGAATGTTAACCACTGGGAGGCGAAATAGAATGCAAAAATCCCTTGAAATGAGGTTCTTTTTGAAATTAAACAAGAACATTGCTCAACTGTGATAAGCTTGTTCTTATTTTATCACTGATAACTCAAAACTCAAACTGTTGGAACATTGTGTCTGATGATCAGCTGACTCATTTTTAATTTCTTATGTAGATTGTAAAAATGTAGAACTTGATAGTTGATACTGGATAGCAGCAGCTATCTATATGATAGCTATAAAGTGTTTTATTGAAATAAAGCTGTTATGAATATTCAAATTCGAGGAGTTCGACTGTTAGACCCTCGATTATGAAAATAACAATTGAAAATATTTCAGAACTTGAATAAGAATAAGAATAGAAATTAATTACAGCGAATAGAATAAAAATACGAATTGAAATTATTTCAGAACTTGAATAAGAATAAGAATAGAAATTAATTACAGCGAATAGAATAAAAATACGAATTGAAATTATTTTTAGAACTGAAATATCACTGGTGGCAGGCCTGACTTAATAAATGTAGGCCTGACTTTAAGAAATGTAGGCCTGACTTTAATGAATGTAGGCCTGACTTTAATAAATGTAGGCCTGACTTTAATAAATGTAGGCCTGACTTTAAGAAATGTAGGCCTGACTTTAATGAATGTAGTCCTGACTTTAATAAATGTAGGCCTGACTTTAATAAATGTAGGCCTGACTTTAATAAATGTAAGCCTGACTTTAATAAATGTAGGCCTGACTTTAAAAAATGTAGGCCTGACTTTAAGAAATGTAGGCCTCACTTTAATAAATATAGGCCTGACTTTAATAAATGTAGGCCTGACTTTAAGAAATGTAGGCCTGATTTTAAGAAATGTAGGCCTGACTTTAAGAAATGTAGGCCTAACTTTGACCTTAATAAATGTAGGCCTAACTTTGACTTTAATAAATGTAGGCCTGACTTTAATAAATGTAGGCCTGACTTTAAGAAATGTAGGCCTTTCAGAGGTGAGACTAAAGCAGGGTATTTCTTTAGGAATTTGTTCATTTCAGTTTCAGCGGCTCTGTCAGTGGTCAGTGTAGATGCGGCAATGGCGGACATGTAACAAGGGCAATTGTTACAACTTGACCAATATATGTATTAGTTGCAGGTTGACCTTTACACATTGTGTTACTATATCAATATATGTATTAGTTACAGCTTGACTAATAATATTCTACAGGGCTGGGGAGCCGGTGTCGGTGTCGGTGTCGGCGGTGTCGGTAGTTTTTGCCGGTGTCGGTGACGGTGTTGGCGGTGTCGGTAGTTTTTGCCGGTGTCGGTGTCGGCAACTGTACTTTGCCCGGTGTCGGTGTCGGTGTCAGCATTTGTATTTTGTCCGGAGTCGGTGTCGGTGTCGGCATTTGTATTTGTCCGCAGTCGGTTCGGTGTCGGCGCAAAAAACTTCCCCCCAAAAAATACTAGAACTTAAATTAAATAATCCAGAACAATGTCAGATAGTTCTTAGCCAATCTTTAATTTAAAGTTTTCATAAGTTCTTCTTTTCTTTTTAAATCTTTTTATCAACAAATGTATTATTTTCCAAAGCGAGATTTTCTACATTACAACAACTTGTCAACATTAACAGAATTGTGACTGAAAGCAGATAGGAAGGCTACTGGCTATGTTCACTCTGTTATTCACTCAATCATTGTAAATCATGAGAAATTTTTAGTTTGCATCTCTCTATCAATATCCATGTTGGAGAAAGATTTCACACAAACCTATTCAAGTCTTTTAGAACTTCAAAGAATGATCACACTCTCCACAGCTTAATTTCTCTCAACCAGGATGAAACATTGCCAATCTACGTCAAAATTGGGGACCACTGTGTTTGTGGGTGCCCAGGCAGTCGGCCAGTTTGGTTATACTTTAGAGCGGCAACTTCCAGATAATGAATAGGAAAGATAGGAAAACGTTGCAAATGTACCAGTATATCAAACATGTATTAAACTTTATAGTTGCATATGTGCACGAATATTACCAGTCGATTTGATAATACACTGTAAGATGTTGGCATACTGTCAATATTTCTTTTACGTTGTAAGCAACTGGTTGAGAAAAGACAATAGTACCAGTATGGTATTGAAAAAAAAATATGATCAATCGCGAAACTGTATCAGTTTTACTTTAGTAGCATTCAAAAGTCAAATGATCGAAGTAAATATATTCAGTCAATTTAAAATACAGCTTAAAACACTTTACGCTATAGACTTAGAATTAGCTAGCAATTCCCGCAATTAAAAATGGGATGTGGTTGGGGATAAATAAGTTTTGCAAGTGCGTCCAAAAAGTTATAATGCTAACCCTGCCCATGTGAGTGTTGTTGTTTTTTTCACCAATTACTGCATTCAATAAATGCTTATTGAAACATTTTTTTCCTATTTTGATTATAAGTATGCATTGATTTTATAAGGAATCAGTAACAAAAGTAAATATATATTAAACAAATATACTTCACCAAAGCTCAAAATATTTAACCAGATAAAGTATATATTGTTTATTAAAAGTGTACATTAAATAAAAAAAACTATTGATAAATATAAATACAATTTCAGCAAACAAGCAGAAAATATGCTAAGCACGTGGGAAAGGAAAATATTTAGGAAATTATATGGGCCAGAAAAGGAAAATAACGAGTGGAGAAGTAGAACCAATCCAGAGCTCTACAATCTGTACGAAGAACCAAATATAACAGCTGAAATCAAAATGAATAGATTGAGGTGGGTAGGGCACATAGAAAGAATGGAAAACAAGAGAGGTCCAAAAACGATTTATAAGACAACACCTAATGAGAAAAGGCCTAAAGGCAGACCAAGAAGCAGATGGTTGGAGGAAGTGGAGAAATACCTTAAAGTCATAGGGGTGAGAGAGTGGAGAAAGAAGACCATGGGTCGGGAAAAGGAGTAGAGTAGAAATGGGTTGTGGAGCCAAGAAGAATAAATATACAATTAGACGTGCATCTTTATATATATAGTATGAGATATATACAGGGAAAAAATACACAATTATCTCCCTTTGCCCCCCCCCCGGTGTCGGTGTCGGCGGATTTTAGAAAACCGACACCGGTGTCGGTGTCGGTGAACGATAGAAAACCGACACCGGTGTTGGTGTTGGTGTTGGCGGTTGATGGAATGCCGACACCAGAGTTGGTGTCGGCAAATATTTTGGCCGATACCCCACCCCTGGTATTCTATAATCTATACTAAATGTCTCCAGGGCCGGATTTACCATTAGGCTAACAAGGCCTTAGGCCCAAAAAAATCGGCCCTCGTTTATCCTATTATAAGGTTTCTGTGTAATTATTCACCTCAATATTCTTACAAGTAAACGGCAACATATCTGGTCAACTCTTTGCATCTTCTGAAAACCATATCACAGGGACAAAATACAATCCACATTTATATGAAATGTGGAGGGACAAAATACAATCCACATGTATATGAAATATGGAGGGACAAAATACAATCCTCAGGTATATGAAATGTGGAGGGACAAAATACAATCCACAGGTATATGAAATGTGGAGGGACAAAATACAATCCACAGGTGATAATTTTGTCATCATGTTTGCAAATTGGGATCCTTTTCAGTTACAAGCATTAGGCCACATCAACCTTAATCCGACCCTGAATGTATATATACTAACTCAGCGACTATTATACACTTAATGTAATATATCACATACTATGTCAACATAACTGCCTCTCGTGGATTCCAGTTCCCCAGTTCTTCACCACTTCCAGTCAGACAAACTAAGTGGTTTTTATGATTCGGCACCCTACATTTGAAATGTACAACTTTACGTGGAAGATTGAACTGGAAGCTCCATCTGACCATTGTAGATAAAGTTAGATGTCTATTTTCTAAACTTCTTACTTAATATAAATTACAGTGTTATTTAGTCTACCATTTAACTTCCGTTCCAATTTAATTTAGTTTCTATTTATAGAAAACCACCGCGGTGTGGTTGTAATCTTACTTGGAGTGCAATTTTCTTACTAGCAAGAATACCAAAACATTATTGTTTAATTGCGCGTTTTGTTTAACAAAAAAAAAATGAAAAGAATATATTTTATTTTTAAAACTCAAAAAGCTTTCATTAAAATGTACTAAAACATATAAAGAATAATACCTTCCATTATACAAATATTTATAAAAAGTATATTGATTTTTAAAACAAAGCGTGATTGCTAATATATTTTTAATTTCATTAATTTATCTTGAAGTTTAGCAATGAATGTAGTATAATGATAAATACTTTCCAGTCTATTTAGTTTGGTTTAGCAATAAATAGATTTTGAAGACAAATCAAGTCCATAATATTTGGATATTATAGTTTTGTTTTTTTTCATAAATGCAAGAAATGCAAACTAGCTCTAACGCCCCTTTTTGAAAGATGTATAGGGGCAGCAGATTGTGTAACTCCTTTGCCTAGGGCCCCGATATGTAGCATTGTGTAGGGCCCACAAAAATGTAGGAACAGCTGTATTGTGGCATTGGAACAGCTGTATTGCGGCATTGGAACAGCTGTATTGCGGCATTGGAACAGCTGTATTGCGGCATTGGAACAGCTGTATTGCGCATTGGAACAGCTGTATTGCGGCATTGCCTCTGATGGAGGTAAACAAAGGCGAAGACCTTTGGCGGTGAACAAAGTGGAGACCCCCCTGGTATTTAAATATTTACTGGTGAGTAATACTTGGCGAATGGAGATTTGGACTCACCACTAGCTAATATTGGGGTCTTACTATGTAGATGTGGGGGTCAAAACTAGCTAATATTGGGGTCTTACTATGTAGATGTGGGGGTCACAACTTGCTAACATTGGGGTCTTACTATGTAGATGTGGGGGTCACAACCTTCTAATATTTGGGGTCTTACTACGGAGATGTGGGGGTCACAACTAGCTAATATTGGGGTCTTACTATGGAGATCTGGGGGTCACAACTAGCTAATATTAGGGTCTTACTACGGAGATGTGGGGGTCACAACTAGCTAATATTGGGGTCTTACTACGGAGATGTGGGGGTCACAACTAGCTAATATTAGGGTCTTACTAAGGAGATGTGGGGGTCACAACTAGCTAATATTGGGGTCTTACTAAGGAGATGTGGGGGTCACAACTAGCTAATATTGGGGTCTTACTATGGAGATCTGGGGGTCACAACTAGCTAATATTAGGGTCTTACTATGTAGATGTGGGGTCACAACTTGCTAATATTGGGGTCTTACTATGTAGATGTGGGGGTCACAACCTGCTAATATTTGGGGTCTTACTACGGAGATGTGGGGGTCACAACTAGCTAATATTGGGGTCTTACTATGGAGATCTGGGGGTCACAACTAGCTAATATTAGGGTCTTACTACGGAGATGTGGGGGTCACAACTAGCTAATATTGGGGTCTTACTACGGAGATGTGGGGGTCACAACTAGCTAATATTAGGGTCTTACTAAGGAGATGTGGGGGTCACAACTAGCTAATATTGGGGTCTTACTACGGAGATGTGGGGGTCACAACTAGCTAATATTGGGGTCTTACTATGGAGATCTTGGGGTCACAACTAGCTAATATTAGGGTCTTACTACGGAGATGTGGGGGTCACAACTAGCTAATATTAGGGTCTTACTACGGAGATGTGGGGGTCACAACTAGCTAATATTAGGGTCTTACTACGGAGATGTGGGGGTCACAACTAGCTAATATTAGGGTCTTACTAATCTTTGAAAATCGTCCCCCTTTCTCCGACCTCCAAATGTCGAGTCATTCTCGCCCGATTCCCATTTCTTGTGACTGCCCCGGGGGGGGGGCAGGTTTTCCTCCCCATTAAAACTGTTCTGATTATATCTAAGAGATATTACAATGATGTATTTGATAAAAGGTGCAGTGAGGTAACTCATAAGGTACCTCAGTAATGTCTAAGATTACTTTACAAAGAATACTGTTAACCATAACTGTAACTGTGAGCTCTCCAATTAAATTATCGTCACTCTATATGCTTGACTTATTGATTGCTCAATTTATTGTACGAACAAAATGTACATACTATTAGATAATATGCTTGGAGGGGGGTGGGCTCGGAAACAACCCGTGGCCACAGTGATCAAGTTGATATGTTTGGTGATGTTTCACCAAACATATACTGAACTTTATTATAATGCTGAGTACCCTCTAAGTCAGTTTTTTTCCAAACATTCGACATCCGCGTATCTGCTTATTTATTTTTAAAACCCTACGTACCCCTCGTCAATAAAAAATAAAGTAAAATAAAAATGCACACCCTTTTACAACAATCTAACAATCAAAGTTTTACAACAATCTAACAATCAAAGTTTTACAACAATCTAACAATCAAAGTTTTACAACAATCTAACAATCAAAGTTTTACAACAATCTAACAATCAAAGTTTTATTACAATCTAACAATCAAAGTTTTATTACAATCTAACAATCAATGTTTTATAACAATCTAACAATCAATGTTTTATAACAATCTAATAATCAAAGTTGTACAACAATCTGACAATCAATGTTTTATAACAATCTGACAATCAAAGTTTTATGACAATCTGACAATAAAGTTTTATAACAATCTGACAATCAAAGTTCAGTTTTCTTTTGTAGTGGATTGACAACAATAATCGAAAAAGTAAAATTCATTCTTAATTATTTCTTTTTTCAATATATAATGTTTTATTTTATAAATATCATTTATTTAAATCAACGAGAAAGAGAAATTGTTAGAGACTTAGAGAAATATCAGGGGGAAATGTGTTACATTAATCAAGATAGGACTGTGGTCAAAATGTCTTATCTTGGCTGCAGGCTTGATTCGCCAATCGTCTCTGCTGTACTAAAGCTGGTCACCTCCAGTCAAGCCCAACTTTTATTTTTTTAAATAATCGGTTGATTTATCTTTGTACATAGTGTGGCTAGTCTCAAAATGGTGCTTTAATGTTGAATGGTCTCATGCTTTCATTTGTTACTTTTTTTAGACACAGAGTGAAATTAGTTTAAAATATGATTCCGACATCGACCAGATACGATAATGATAGAATGTATTGGCTTGAAGAAGTTAGAAGCTGTTAGTAAGGTTCAATGCACGAGAAGTTTTAATACTGTTTTAAATACTGTAGTTTTAATAATTCATCCGGTTTTGCTCATCGAGCTTATTTAAAAATTATTAATAATCTACGCACAGTGCTGTACTTTATATAAACATTAGTTAAGCCTTTTCTTTCGAGATTATTAGTGCAGAAAGAGAAAGCGTTGTCAGGAATATGCGTCATAACATTTATGTTCACGTCATGCCCGGCAACGCCCTATAGTCTGTGTTGGCAAGAAGAGGTGCACACAAAGATCTTTTGTAACATCAAAGGGAAAAGAGGAACGCCGTTTATTGGGGTCCTCAAAACAACCTCCGTTAACCTCTCTGCTGGACTGTGGGATTCGCTTCGCGCAAAGGTAATATTTAAAAAATGCGTGAATGCATCTCTATCCATCTGGGCCAAGCAGGCGTGCAGATAGGAAACTCTTGCTGGGAATTGTATTGTTTAGAACATTTAATACAACCTGATGGTCTACTCATCCCAGAAGAGGCAGAAGGAGGGCCCGTCGACGATTCGTTCAATACTTTTTTCAGTGAAATTGGCGACGGCAAGTATACACCTCGTTCAGTATTTGTCGATTTAGAACCCAATGTTATTGACCAAGTCAGATCTGGGGACTACCGTAAGTTGTTTCACCCAGAGTGTTTAATAAGTGGTAAGGAAGATGCTGCCAATAACTATGCGCGAGGTCATTATACCGTCGGAAAAGAAATTCTTGATTCCGTCATCGACCAGATAAGAAAACTGACTGATAACTGTGAAGGTCTTCAGGGTTTTTTCGTATTTCATAGTTTCGGGGGCGGTACAGGCTCAGGATTTACATCACTGCTTATGGAAAGACTATCAGCAGATTATGGGAAAAAATCAAAACTCGAATTCGCTGTATATCCGGCACCACAAATTTCCAATGCAGTTGTTGAACCGTATAATTCCATATTGACGACTCACACTACTCTAGAACATTCGGATTGTGCATTTATGGTTGACAATGAAGCTATCTATGATATATGTCGTAGGAATCTAGGTATAGAGAGACCCAGTTACACAAATCTGAATCGTCTGATCAGTCAAGTGGTGTCGTCAGTCACTACATCCCTGAGGTTTGAGGGTGCTATGAATGTTGACTTGAATGAATTTCAAACCAACTTGGTCCCATATCCTCGAATCCACTTCCCTTTGGCTACCTACGCTCCTGTGATATCTGCTGATAAAGCCTGCCATGAAAGAACAACTGTGGCAGACATGGCCAACGCATGTTTTCAGCCTTCGAATCAGATGGTCAAATGTGATCCACGCTGTGGGAGGTAAGATGTATTTTTATATGTAGCTAATGACGAGTCTATACATCGTTGACAATTATATTGTACGATTCAGATATATTGCTTGCTGTTGACAATTATATTGTACTATTCAGATACATTGCTTGTTGTTAACAATAATATTGTTCGATTCAGATACATTGCTTGCTGTTGACAATTATATTGTATGATTCAGATACATTGCTTGCTGTTGACAATTATATTGTACGATTCAGACACATTGCTTGTTGTTGACAATTATATTGTACGATTCAGATATATTGCTTGCTGTTGACAATTATATTGTATGATTCAGATATATTGCTTGCTGTTGACTATTATATTATACTATTCAGATACATTGCTTGCTGTTGACAATTATATTATACGATTCATATGTATTGCTTGCTGTTGACAATTATATTGTATGATTCAGATACATTGCTTGCTGTTGACAATTATATTGTATGATTCAGATACATTGCTTGCTGTTGACAATTATATTGTATGATTCAGATACATGGCTTGCTGTATGTTGTTCCGTGGTGATGTTGTGCCTAAAGATGTCAACTCAGCCATCGCCTCTATCAAAGCAAAAAGGAACATTCAATTTGTTGATTGGTGCCCAACAGGTTTTAAGGTAGGATGAATATCACAACTAGGTAAACTAATTCTATCTCTCCTGAATTTCACAGCTGGTTAAACTAATTCTATCTCACTTTTAAATTACCTTGACAAAATGAATTGAATTCCTTCAGGTCGGTATCAACTATCAGCCTCCAACCACTGTACCAGGTGGAGATCTCGCTAAGGTAAACAGAGCAGTGTGTATGTTGAGTAACACCACGGCTATTGGAGAAGCTTGGTCAAGGCTTGATCACAAATTTGATCTAATGTACGCCAAGAGAGCTTTTGTTCACTGGTAAGTTAATCATGGGTAATTTATGTTTAACTAGTGAAAAAAACTTTCTTAGTGTTTTATCTAAGAACTATGATGAGTGCAACAGCGTACCGGCCTATATATTCTATTGAGATCAACATTGTACCAGCCTATATATTCTATTGAGACCAACAGTGTACCAGCCTATATATTCTATTGAGACCAACAGTGTACCGGCCTATATATTCTATTGAGACCAACAGTGTACCAGCCTATATATTCTATTGAGACCAACAGTGTACCAGCCTATATATTCTATTGAGACCAACAGTGTACCGGCCTATATATTCTATTGAGACCAACAGTGTACCGGCCTATATATTCTATTGAGACCAGTGTACCGGCCTATATATCCTATTGAGACCAACAGTGTACCGGCCTATATATTCTATTGAGATCAACAGTGTACCGGCCTATATATTCTATTGAGACCAGTGTACCAGCCTATATATTCTATTGAGACCAGTGTACCGGCCTATATACTCTATTGAGACCAACAGTGTACCAGCCTATATATTCTATTGAGATCAACATTGTACCAGCCTATGTATTCTATTGAGACCAGTGTACCAGCCTATATATTCTATTGAAACCAACAGTGTACCGGCCTATATGTTCTATTGAGATCAACATTGTACCAGCCTATATATTCTATTGAGACCAACAGTGTACCGGCCTATATATTATATTGAGACCAACAGTGTACCAGCCTATATATTCTATTGAGACCAACAGTGTACCAGCCTATATATTCTATTGAGACCAACAGTGTACCGGCCTATATATTCTATTGAGACCAACAGTGTACCAGCCTATATATTCTATTGAGACCAACAGTGTACCAGCCTATATATTCTATTGAGACCAACAGTATACCAGCCTATATACCCTGTAGAGATTAACATCTTAACCCAGTATATCACGGGACTGATTGATTCTATGTATCTAATACAACATAACCCAGTATAGCACTGATTGATTTTCTTAGTCAATAGTTTTCTTTATAACGAATTTAATAAACTAATTCCTTTGTAAGCTATTCCAAATGGACCATCTCGATATAACTAAGCTACAACCAATTTCACTAACATTACCTGAGATATTTGTGGTTGTCCTACGAGAAGCATTAAATGTTTTTACATTTTTCATTTTCAGTGTTTTGCAATCTCAAAGTAACATGCATGTATAAAATGTCTCTCAGACTAGCGTACAGATTTAATAAACATGTTGAACTAGTAGTGTACGAAGATATAATATCAATCTATCATGTAATAATTGTAGTTCAGTTATCGTTGCCCCCCCCCACCGCCCTCTATAACGATTCCACTGATCTCACATTGTGTATTCGTTTATTCGTTTGTAATCATCTACCTTATCTTCAACAGGTATGTAGGTGAAGGTATGGAAGAAGGAGAGTTCTCAGAAGCTAGGGAAGATCTGGCAGCATTAGAAAAAGATTATGAAGAAGTTGGTCTCAATTCTACAGAAAGTGGAGACGAAGAAGATTTAGAAGAGTATTAATGAGATGTAGGTTACTAATGTGGGGTCAGTGTTGCAGACGAGTTGATTTCCACAAGATATTCTACATAGCAACAAATACTTAACGGAATGATTCATCTGCCAGCGCTATTTATAGTCCACTCACTATATGTATTTGTGTCAGCATTTATTTAAAATTTATGACATTAACATCAATGTCTTATAGACAGTTCTAGTCATGTGAAGACTTAATATGAATAATTTAAAAAAAAAATTTTTAAAAATGACAATAGAAAAATGATTAGGGTTGAAACATTTGAACAATGACGTCCTTAAAATTGTTAAAACCAGGTAGAATAAAAAATGTTTTTATAGCGAAAGTTTGACATGGCAAGAAGTGTGTAAGTCTTGAGTCTGTTCTGTTCCTCACCATCCTACAAGCAAAATAAACATCTTTATTGCTGTTGAATTTTTTTTTACATTGAATGTTTTTATTCTGGCCTATATATAGAAAATTAAATTTCCACTTTATTCCATTTTTATGCAATGCTAAAGCAAAGGAGTAAACTTTTTATATTCTTATTTTATTTCGTTTTATCTATAATTACGTCACTTTTTGTATTTACACAAATCTTTTTAAAAATCAATGAGAATACAATAATGGGTTTCACTTAATTTTAAACTTTTGAAACACAAAACCTTATTTTAGGGTTCTAATGGTGCGGGCTCATATGTTTCAAACGACATTTGGCATTTATACATTTTTTTTTAATTTTGTGCATCTTTCAAACCGTTAAGAAGTGTTAAAGGTGTAGTGATATGAAACAATTGACTGAATTGCATAAACCTGCTTCTAATATTGACATATGTTACGTCTAGTATCATATTGACACAGGCTACGTCTAATAGTATATTGACCCTGGCTACATCTAATATCATATTGACACTGGCTACATCTAATATCATATTGAAACAGGCTACATCTATTTTACTGACATATACTACATCTATTTTACTGACATAGGCTGCATCTATTATACTGACATAGGCTGCATCTATTATACTGACATAGGCTGCATCTATTATATTGACATAGGCTGCATCTATTATACTGACATAGGCTGCATCTATTATACTGACATATACTACATCTATTTTACTGACATAGGCTGCATCTATTATACTGACATAGGCTGCATCTATTATACTGACATAGGCTGCATCTATTATACTGACATATGGGGGATTGGACGTTTTCATTTGAATATGAATGTAATTTTTTTTGAAATCCGTCCATTCAAGAATCTGCAAGAATTTGTCAAGAAGGGATATTTTATAGACGACAGAGAGATACATCTTCCAAGGAAAAGGGAGGGAGGGGGTGGATTCTTCAGAAGGGCATCATATTATGCTAATTTTCTACTCATACAGCATAACAAATGGTGAAAATGGTAAATGGACAAAAACCACGTGTTATGTTTTGTTGGTGTTTAGTTCTTCGACAAATCATGATCGTTTCGATGAATGTTATTGTTGATTAGCATTAATATCAAACAATAGGTTATTGAGCAGCACAAAGTGGTCGCCTCTCTTGGACACACAGGTTTATTCAAAGACTTTTGCAAAGATGAAATTATGCAATGGGCCTTTTAATAAAAGTAGAAAACTGGGGCCCACATCCCACATTGGTACTTTTGCCTAGGGCCGGCAAACACAAGAATTCAGTGCGTTTATAGTTACTGGTTAGTTGCTAAATGTAACGCATGCAAATACCTTCGGGAAAAGTAACAGCCAATGAAAATCCTCCTAGATCATTTTTCTAAGGTAAATTATAGATGACCCTGCATGTCAAATGATATAAGCCCTTAAAAGTGTAATATGTTATTTTTGTTTCAGATACATGTATCTATAAATAACAAGTAATATACTATATAGAAGGCGTTCTATTGAGCTAAAAATATTACAAAGATTAACTGTTTCTACCATTTTATAACACACCAGGCCGGTTTTAGACTGAATGGAGCGATTGCTTAGTCTTGCAACACGCCAAAAAGTACACCTTGCGCTAGAGAGTAACTTGCACTCAGCTTGATAAGTTTGCATAACACATTGTTAGATAAAGCCTAACTAGTCGTAACGCGTCGTAGCATACGCCGCCTTATCAATCAATATAATTACTTTAATTATTTTTTGAATAAGCAATCAAACAAAATAACAGGCTGACATATTCGGAGAAAATGCATACTATGCAAAGTTGAACTTTGACCTATCATTTGCAGACTTTATGGTCACTATCTGGTACCTTCCAGCAACTTGTTTTTTATTTTATTCTTTACAGATTTTTAGTTAATTCTTTGGATGCCTTGATTGTCGATGAGCTACCAGACTTAATTTTCTCTTTATTGGCTAGATATATTTTAATGCCTTTTTATAAGATCAGGATTTTTTTTCATTCAGATTCTAACAAACATATATCCGGGGGTGGGTGTTTTAATTTGCATTGCTTTTTATTTTTGGTTCACTTTGTGTCTGCCTCAATCCACCCCTTCCCCCAGCACACTATAGTGTTATTTTGATGTCACATTTTGTCATATCTATTGTCCCCGTTTTGTCTGTCTGTCTGTCCGTCATCACCCTAGATCTCAACAACCATAAGTCCTAGACCCATGATGTATATATCATTTTGTAGGTCTTGGCCTGCCAAGAAATGACTTTTTTCATATCGCGATCTGACCTCTCAGGGCCGTAAAAGGGGCCTTAGTACCGTTTTTTACTATAAAAGCTATATTAATAAAGGAGTGCTATATCTCAGCAACTATAAGTCCTAGACCCATGATGTATATATCATTTTGTAGGTCTTGGCCTGCCATGTGTACATCAAAAGTTCATTTCGCAATAGGACCTCTGAGGGCCGGGCTTCAGGGCTCCTAAGGGGCTTATATATTATATATACACCTTGTACGTTCAATAACCCGTTCATTTGGTGCGAAATACTGCAGCACGTAGTTTCACCAAGATTTATTAAGAAACTCATCAAATGAAATAGTAAGATTGTGTTCTGAGTTTAATTGAAAGTATCAGAGCTATGCAACAATTGACGGAGTTTTCGGACGATTAAATGACTAAAATTTAGAATGTTTTCAATTATGAGTCCTATTTCAGAAACCACAAACCACTTGTAGTTAGATTTAAGAGACAATAATTTTTTTTTCAAATATAAAGAAACGTTGTTATAATTTTTTTTTACAAATATATGCATTACACAATTGAAATTATAAACATTTCCAAAATTTACAAATATTTACTGAAAGCTCACAAACGTACTGATACATAACACGAAAATGCGCTAACACGTCCTGTGTCCAGAATGGAACAGGCTTAATTGCTTGTTTTTTCATTCAGGTCATGCCAGTCTCCATATTACATGTTTTGTGTATTTTTTTTTTAGACTTGCTCAACACAGCTTAAGATTCTTTTAACATAACCTTCATCCTACACTACTCAGTACAGATAGATATTAGTTAATTATTTTTTGTAATGCGTACCGGTACATATTCTGAAACAGTTAACATTTGTTTGTAATGCGCCATACATATTTATAATTTACTTAATCGGGATTTTCCCCTAAACAGCAGCGCAAAGATATCAAAACAAAAGGTTTTACCATATCTAATATTTTATTGTCTACACTTCAGCGTTGAATGTGTTCTCTTGACACACTTTGTAGCCTAATGTTAGCACCGGGCCGTCGCATCGGAGAACGAGCTGGCAAAAAAGGTGAAAATCGAGAAACGTTTGAGTCCCCATTCTCGACGAACGAACTGAATCATGATATCAGACAGTGCAAACTAGGCAAAGCTCCTGGAAGTGATGGAATCAGTAACGAGATGATCAGTCACTTGGGCAACAGGGCACGGAGCAAATTCCTCGAGTTCGTCAACAGGACATGGATAACCGGGGACCTCCCGAATAAGTGGCGGGAGGCTGCCATAGTGCCAATACTGAAGAAGGGTAAGAGAGCACGCTCTGCGGAAAGCTACAGACCAATTTCCCTCACATCATGTGCTGGGAAAGTAGCTGAGAGGATGGTCAACAGAAGATTGATGTGGTTCTTCGAGGAGAAAGGTTTGATTACGCCTCATCAGGGTGGTTTCAGAAGAGGCAGGAGTGCTATGGCCCAAGTCACTGCATTATGCAAGAAAGTAGCTGACGACTTCCAGAGGGGGGAGGTCCACAGCGGTAGTTTTTCTAGACTTTAAACAGGCCTACGACCGGGTCTGCCGGCAAGGATTGTTAATGAAGCTACAGCGTTTAGGTGTCGGCGCTGAAATGTACACATGGTTGCGAAATTTCCTCAGTAATCGTACTATCATGACACGCAGTGTGTCAAGGAAAAGAACGTTAGAGTAAGGACTACCTCAGGGCTCTGCCTTGAGTTGTACATTGTTCCTGGCTTTTATCAATGACCTGCCGAACTGTCTGGGATGTGAAAGCCTACTATATGCGGATGACCTCACAATATGGAAGACTGGAAAGAGTGCCTCTGTACTTCAGAAAGCACTCCAGAAGGATTTGGCTGCAGTTAGCTGCTACTCTAGGCTGTGGGGCCTAGAAATAAATTGTTCAAAAACGGTCCATACTCTCTTTACACTGGGAACAAAGATCCTCAAGGACCCATTTCAGTTGGAAATTGACGGTGTGATACTTGAAAGGGAAGACAAGCCAAAGTATTTGGGGGTCACATTTGACAGAAAATTGACCCTTTGTGTGCACATCTCTGAGGTTTCAAGGAAGGCCTCGGAGATTCTGAACATGGTGAAGAAGATGGCGAGCACGTCGTGGGGGGGGGGGGCAAGGGCAAATGTCTTGAGGTCACTGTACATGGGTGCAGTCCGATCTCAGATCGATTACATCATGGTAGCACAGGTGTACGGGTTTCGATCGTCACTAGAGAACCTGGACAAAGTGCAGAATCAAGCTCTTCGCCTAATAACTGGCACGCTTCGAACAACACCCACCGCCGCGGTAGAAATCATGGCAAATTTAGCACCTCTAGGTTTAAACGGCTAGAGGAGAAATAGGTTCACAGGGAACTGGTTGATAACTGGACGGAAGGAAAGAGGCTATCGATGAAGTCATTCATGCATTGTGCAGCACGTTTGACAGAGGACGCAAAGCTTCCAACTGAACGAGAAGGTTTGAAGACCCACTCCCGGTCTTTCCCGGAAAGGCATCTTGCATGCCAGAGGTACGCACGAGTCTGATAGACACAAAGGCAAAGAAAGGCAGTCGACTAGAGACGCTGCAAGAGGCAGCTAGGAAGACACTCGAGTCCTATCCAGAGGGGGCTATCCAGCCTACACTGATGGTTCCGCTATCAGCGTGGATGGCAAAGATAAGTCCCGATACGGTGCTCTTATCGTCCACCAGGCAACAGGGTTCATCGAGGACGTTGCAGAACTATGTGGAGCTCTCTGTGCAGCAGAAGCAGAGATGAAAGCCATAAAAGAGGCGGTGGGGCACATTGATAAGAAAATCTGGGATGGGGCGATCCCGCCGACGGAGGTCGTCATTCATACGGATTCTAAGTCTGTTCTCCAGGCTATAGTGGGGTCAGGGTAATGGTCGCAACGACTGGAAGCCATGGTGGAGGCTGTCCAACAACTCATGACCGATCGCAGTGTGGCAGTGACGCTACAGTGGATCCCAGACCACGCGGGCATTCCTGGGAACGAGCAGGCCGATGGCCTAGCCAAATCCGGTACAACAATGGATTCCGCTTGTAGTTTATCGCAAACTGCATGTGGGTCCTCCTATGAATCCATCCTAGCCAAGTTACGCACCCTTGAACAAACTGTATGGCTTTCGAACTGGGAAAAGGGAACCACAGGGCGAGAAGTGAGAAGGAATATGGAGCGACCTTCCAAATCCTACCCGTGGTGGAGGCTTCAGAGAGACGAACAGGCCCTAATAGCTCAATTCCGAACTGGGCACTGTCCGATTTGCGCCTATTTTGGGAGCATGAGACCCAAATACGACTCCCGTTGTCGACATTGCAGGGAGGAAGAGAAAACTTTGGATCATTTGCTGAGTGAGTGTCCACGTCTGGAGGCTTTCAGACTGGACAAGTTGGGTAACCCGCTGGCCATCGGGCTTTATGGAAGTTTCCAAATCTTGAGGACACAGCAGGTTTCATTTCACAAGCCCTCAGGGACCTGGGTGTTTCGGTTCGTTAACATAAGAGAGTTCAATCACTATGGACCCTAAATGGGCTGTAGAGCCAAAGGAATGAGAAGAAACAGCATTCGGACTATAAGATGCACCCACATTTATCCCCCAGTTTGAAGTGCGTGTGTGTGTGTTGTTCGAAGGGGTTGGTCTTATAGTCTAAAAATATAGTACTTTCCTTCCTAAATTTAGGGGTACTATTTCACCATTTTAATATCTTTTGTCACATGAATGGGTGGTATCTTTAGATTCCACCCCCAGGATGCACTTATGCTAGTTTTGTCATTTTCTGGGGGGGGGGGGGTAATATCTAATGTTTATAATGAATTCAAAACTATTCGATTACTGATTACGAAATGCAAGATAAACTATCAAATAGGCCATGTGATCAGGGTCTCGAGGGAAAGTGGGAATGCAGCCCATACTCATGTTAGGGAAACATAACCTTAGGTTTAGCTTAAATCTTAAGGTACAAAAATCTGACTAAGCTAATGGTGCTCGGAATTAATACTTTTGGTGGAGATGGGGCACAAGCAGGGGCGTAGATAGCTATTGTGGCATCTTTGCGAGCTACATTTTGCCCTCTCCACCACCCCCAACCGTTATAAAAAGTGCTAAATCCTTACAATACAACATTTTTATAACTACAACTAGCTGTACCCGGCCATGCATTGCCGTGGCTGTTCCCTATGTAATGTAATGGTAAGTATTAAGAAAGCCCTTGTTTCTAATTCTGTTTATAAAAAAAGACAAATTTTAGAACAATAATTATCAATCATTTAAAACTATAAACAAAAGAAAATGAATACTATTGAGTGGATCTTTGTTTCTAAATTTGTTGTTTATTGATGAAACGATTTTAGATAAACAATATTTTTGTTGTACCATTATTTGTATATATACAAATGGTCTGGTTTGCAGAATCTAGACCAGGCAACATATAATTACCCATGCAAGAAGAAATGTCTAGATCTATAGCACAAAATTCCTAAGTCTAGCCTTGAGCTTCGTTGAAGGTGATTGCAATGCCAAACGAATAGGGAATCTTTCAAATTGAAATGGTTGGAATAATAGGAATGCAAGAAATAAGGACATCATTTCTGATAGGACTGTCAAATTTTTGCTTCCATGACGTTGCTCATCAATATTTTTGCTGGAAGACATGTGCCATAGCAGCACTTCGGCTGGTTGATAAATTGTAACATGATGATTGGCACAGATTGTCTACTGCAGCATTTTCCTGAAGCTTGAGTTATATTTTCTTTTGTTAGACAGGAAATGCTTTAATTCCCTGGTATATTCATCAAGCAAATTGTTTAATGACTCTGGTAGTTACCCATGTGAGGCAGTAAATTTTTTCAGAGGCACAAAACATTCCTGTAGTTTCTCTAATAAATGTCAGAACCTTGCAATGAGGAGATACTTTAGTTTGTGTTGATAAATAACGATAATGCTACACGATTTTAAATGTGTGATTTTATTTTCGGCGTGCTTGCAGCTGTTCATCTTTACGCCTGAATGCAGGTGACTCTGCTGCCTCTGCCCTTATTTGATTCTGATGCACATAAGGTTTGAATTCTGGTTGCATAGCTGACGCTTTTCTAATATAAAAACCTTAGTTAGATCTTCCTCTGCTAGGCAATTTTTTGATGAACTGATAAAAGATAAATGTAAAAATAAAATATAATTGATAAAGCATTACCAAAATATTTCTTTTTTAATTTATAAAAAATATTTTTAACACTTTTTATTTTAAATACTGATGAAATAAACATTAGTTTGCACTCTTTATTAGGTTGAAATATACTTACCTATTTTTAAAAAAAGGTATGCTTCCCACTGAACATCCTCATGTTTGGCTGCTTGTCCTTCAGATGCCCCATCTTCTGATTTTCAGTTACTCAAAACATTGTTGCAACTCTTCGAATATAGCAGATCTTCTTCTGCTAGACATTTTTCGAAGAACTGCGAAATTTAAATTAATGAAACATAAAATGGCAGTGCATTACAAAAATAAAAACACA
The DNA here is from genome assembly GCA_021962125.1 of Bulinus truncatus. Lineage (NCBI taxonomy): Eukaryota > Metazoa > Mollusca > Gastropoda > Planorbidae > Bulinus > Bulinus truncatus. Next base: position 2,559,489 of record JAGDYQ010000105.1, read on the forward strand.
CCCACACAAATTTTAGAAAAATAATTATCAAACATATAAAGCTGTAAACAAAATTATCTACTGTCTCCGCCTTCTGATTTTCAGTCACTCCCTACAATGGTTCCACTCTTCGAATATAATTATGTTAGGAATTATTTTAATAACTGACGAACGTTAAATTAAATAATCATAAAATGGTAAAACATTATTTAAAAAAGCCACACACAAATTAAAGAGAAATAATTAGCAATCAGTTAGAGCGAGAAACAAAGGAAAATAACGATAAAATAAAAATTACCTCACTCTCCATATACTAATAGGTTTAAATGTGCTTAATTTTTGTTTTGCAAATCATTATATAAAAAACACACACCACATTTTAGAACAATAATTAACAACAATAATCATCTACTACTTAAAGTTATAAACAAAGGAAATAGGTCAGGAGTTTTACCAGCCTACCCAGAATAAATTATTTACAATGGTTTTAATGCAGAATCTGAAACATATATATATATATATATATATATATATATATATATATATGAAGATTAACTGGTATGAATGACACCCAATGACAATCATGGGAATTTTTTCTACAGCATTGCAAAAATTGCACGTTTTACACGTAACTTTCCACTATTCACGTTTCTGTGTCAATAACCTTGGTAAATCTGAAGTAATCCACATCAAACTGTCAGCAAACGTGTTTCCGATTATGTTATTTAAGTATTTAAAATGAAAGGTCAAATAAAGTGTAACTAATATGACCTGCTTCCAGTGGCGCAACTAGGGGAGGGGGCGCAGGGGGGTTGAGGCGCCCCCCTGCCATATCATCAATACATAATTTAAGTTATAAAGTTACAAATAAGACTGTCAAACTATCTTTTTTCAGTATGTGAGCCCCCCCCCCCCCCAGCATTTTTTGTTGGTTGCTCCACTGCCTGCTTCCATTAGTAGACCTACGTTTTAACCGTATTGACGAAGCATTAGCTTCATAAATGTGATACATAAAAATTTATGTTTGTTGAATTGTATGAAAACTACTTCATAAAACAAACCATAAATAAATAAATAATACAACACTCAGAACTGATGTGAGTAGTATGGCTTTCAGACTCCGGGTGGGGCGGGCATCAATCCGCCGGTGAAACTGGTAGTTGCTTTCACCCCGTGCCATAATCACAGTGTTCACATGCTGGTGTACACCTCTTCCTCAAATGCTCAAGGTATTAAGAATTCCAAGCATTCATCATCCATTTTTTCTTCTTCTTTTATATCCAGCATGTCATTATCATGTAACTCTTCATCGTCAACCATTTCCTCAACATTGACCAGCTTCTTGGCATTCAAACATGACTCTCCATTACAATTTTTGCAGGCTGCTATGCATGACAAACCATACTCAAAGCAGCGACACAAACGTGTCCCACACTGTTTCCTGGATCCGGAAGTACATTTGCAACAAACCACCTTCAGAACATCTGGTGGAGCCACATCTAAGTCAGTGGCAATAGGGATGTACTTTTCCTCATGAAGGTTCCATCCCCATTCTGAGGGATTCAGTATTGCTTAACAACATCAAGATATGTTCCACCTTCCAGCCACTGAAAAACACGGAGTAAGTAACCGCCGTCTACAACATGAATCGAACTGCTTGGTTTCAATAACGGTTCTACACCCTTGCAGATTTCTTTACCGAGCTGTGATTTATCAACGTTCCGAATGTAGTTATCTTTGAACAGAGAAGTAGGAAGTGTTGACAGCTCATAGCTGAAATATTTCTCCATATCAGGTGATCTTCGCATTATGGCCAGAAGCCTATTATATAGAACTGTGGGATCAATACCTGTCAAAGCTTTCTTGGAAGTTGATGAAGCAGCATTGTTTACATGTGCTAATGTTCTTATTTGAGACTTTCTTTTAAGGACAACACCCTTGAAGTTCTTGCCGCTCATGTTCTGAACAATATCAGCGCCAACGTCTTCAGCATTGTCGCAGTTTAAATTATCAGATTCAGATGCTGCAATACCTGATGTTATGCTGTGGAGTCTTGTATCAGAAGTATCAAATGTGACTTCAAGAATTCGAGAACTTTTGTGAGATCGTCATTATCTCTATTGATCCTGGACTGCCCCTCTTCCGGATGCTGAACTGCGTCATGGCAGTAGTCAATATCAGCAAACTGCGCTAAAGATGTCCTTACAGCTGCAGTCGTATGAATTGTGGAAGTCCATGTGGTGCGTACACTTTCAGTCACTCCTCTTCCATGAGTTATTACTCCCTTACCTTCAATGGCCCGCATCACTGCCTGCTCTATGGTAAGGTCAACTGACAGTCCGGCCCACTGTTTACTACTACGCCGTGCAACATGTGATCCTGACATGAGCTGCTTGTGTAGATCTGGATGTGAGTTAGGTAAGTCCATCATCATCTCCGAGAACACTTTGCATAATTGTTGTGACCAGATGCTGCGAAGATATTCACCATTCTCCTGATACTGACAAGATGTAGCTGATAGTTGCCCATTAATTCTGCCCGCAGCAGAAGCTTTAATGTGGCAATGTAATTGTTACGGGTCCTTATAATCATAATACTTGTAGAAGGTGTAATAATTCAGACAACTCAAATTATGAAGTTAACTCCAGTGAAGTAACATCAACAATCATTTAATTCTTGAACATAAACTGACATAAAGGTGAACCCAGGAGGAGTACAATAGCAAACTGTAACCATGCAACCATCTACATCGATGCCCAAAGCTAGACTAACTATAAAACAAACCATGTGCTCCCAACTGTCGGTTTAATATACGTCATTTGTACACTGAAATCTACAATAAACTACAACACAAGATGGCGGAATGACGCCATAGCTACTGCGGTGGGCGGAGCCTACCAAATTGCGTCATCAAGCTTAATGTAAATGACGTTATTGGTATGAACTGGTTAATAATGAAAACTCAATTCATGTCCATGGTTCATATGATTTATTGACCACACAATAATATAAATAAACAGAATAAATCCAATGAATAATACTTGTAAACAATGAACTTAACTGATCAACTAAAACTTCTGATATGTACTCGAATACTCTCAATACTCAACTGAACTTCTGAACTCAAATAACTTCACTGACTCGATTGACTCAACTCTCTTCTCAATCCCCTTTCTCAACTGAACATCGTCTTTATATAATTTCCTTCCATCCATCTCGAACATTCCACATCGCTCTGTCTCTCACTCATTTAGTCAATACAATTTACAAATAAACAACATATTTATTTTCTATGAATATCTAGAATAATAAACAACATATTTATTTTCTATAAACATCTCGAATCATGACCCCTTGACCACATGTTGACCTGGTTGGCCAAGCTCCAAAGATACACACACACCTGTGTGCGTAGTACTCATAACTATACCATGACACTTAGGCTATACTATTTCTCCACAGTAATACATATACAGAAGCCAAAGGTTTTTACTCTATAAGCTATATTAATAAGTATGTCATTTTCAGGGCCCAACCTACACCTTATATATAGTGATACGAGATAAAGGGCCCTAGGGGCCCCAAGAGTAGCTACCCCCCTAACATAAATTTGGTTTAAATAATTTTGGTCATGCCTTTTAAGTGCAGGGCTTCAGTGTTTTTGAAGGTACCGTCTTCTCTTTCTGTATTTTCTAATAATCTTGTAGTTGGCAGCTGCCTTTTTTTTATTTAATGCATTTAAACACAATTTAGGTATTCAAAACAAGGGTGTCATTAATCCTCGTTATGTTAACTAACTAGTTAGTACCAAATAATTTCACAAAACGCTTGTAAGACATTAATTCTAGGTACGTAATATAATATTCATTCAACTCCTGGCCTAAAAATGAAGCATCAAAAATGTATTCTAAAAAAATACTGACGAAATAAATATTTGTTTGCACTCTCAATAAAATAAGGTTAAAATATACTTACTTATTTATCTATAATACAAATTTTACATCATATGTTCCGGTTTCCGTCTGTCATCGCGACTTCCGTCTGTCATCGCTACTTCCGTCTGTCATCGCGACTTCCGTCTGTCATCGCTACTTCCGTCTGTCATCGCGACTTCCGTCTGTCATCCAACATGGCGGCATAAACAATTCATCCAAGATGGCGGCATAGACAATTCAAATATGGCAGAAACATTTACTGTTTTCTTCTTAACATGCATAATTGGGCTACCAACTGGCCAGCCGAGTAAGAATAGTCTCCTACATTGCTGCCAGAATTGACATTGGACCAGCCATATGTTTAGTGCCGAGGTGACAAAACGCCGTACACTAACATACGGCAGGTAAGATCGTGAAAGCCAAATGGCAATCACAATGTGATACTGTTTTCGACCGCCTAAATCATTACCAAAGGGCAAGAAGCGATCTTAGGAGAAGTAACACAATATCATGCCAAATATTCTGTGATACTCTCCGAAACAAATTTTAAAACCAAAAGTGGTTCCAAAGGCCTATCTATATCTCACAGTAACGTAATAAATCTATGGTGTTCAATTTGTTATTAAATGAGAAGCGATCGTAAAAGAAATATTTACAGAAATCGTTCAATTAATATTCTGTGATATGTTCCACAATCTCAATTTTAAACCAAAATTATGGATACCTAAATATAATGTAATATTGTTTAAATTGTTATTATTTCTAAAATATGTCTATTTCTAATGTACAATTATTTCCCTTATTACTAACCTAAAAAAAAAATACGTCACTTTTTTTTCATTTGTTGACTATTACGTCACATGAATGAATTGAATAAGGGTTGAGATTGAGTAGCGCCGTACACAACGTTTACAATGCAAACTAACCCATTTATGATGGTGGCTTCACACAGAGGGTGTATGGAGGGGGCCCAGTTTGAGGAGGGCCCCCAAAATATTTTTTAAACTAAATATTAAGATCTCATGTCAAAATGTAGTGGCTCCCGAAGATGCCTAAAATCCCTTGGTTCGGCATTGGCTTCACAGAACTATAATGTTGAAAGCTTTGATATGTCTTTCTTTTTTAAGAGGCCTAATGTTTTCTGCTTCTGCGGCCTCAACTGCATTGATGGAATACTATGTTTTTAATTGAAGGTCAGCTAAAGCTACACAACGATTATTTCTTCTCGGGACCAAGCTTGAGAAGCGTCAAAAAATTATCTCATGCCAAAATGCAGGGGCAGCCCCCAAAGAGGCCAAGCCACCGGGCCCGTAAATCCCTAGGTTCTGCACTGCCGGGTCGGCAATTTTTCTTAGTTAATTGTACTATGCTACACTGTGTATAACAGTAAATAAAACACCTGATAAACATGTAGAGTTTTGCTTAACACAAGCAATCACTCATGTCTCTCTTTTTTTTTTAAATACGCCATGTTGAACATCATAAAACATTGAATGAATAACTGTTTGGAAAGGAGTTGTCCTATCCCCTGTAAGTGCTTGCAGGGTCAGGCATGCATGATGCAATCATCAGTGATGCAATCACCCCAGTAAAGTGGGAAATCCAAAAATAGATTGGATGCAATCACACCAGTGATGCAATCATACCCATGATGCAATCACCCCAGTAAAGTGGGAAATCCAAAAATAGATTGGATGCAATCACACCAGTGATGCAATCATACCCATGATGCAATCACCCCAGTAAAGTGGGAAATCCAAAAATAGATTTGATGCAATCAACCCAGTGATGCAATCCAATGATGCAATATGAGGGGGTGATATATCCTATAAATAGGGAAGTTACCACGGTTGTAGGGGGACGGAGACACACACACAAGAGAGAGAGAGAGAGACTAGAGACCCATGAAGGGGATACCAGATATAACACGTGGACTTAGTGGACAGTGCAGTCGAGAGTTATAATAGTTATAGACTCGTGTACTGGTTTATAGTGATAGCAGTTACTTGTGATTTATTGCCACATCTCTCATCTAATATTGATCTTAGTATTTATCGTGTGTGTTGAATTATAGAATTATACATGTGATTTATTGATTCATCTTCTCAAGTGTTTATATTGTGTTATCATATTCTCATCTGTAAATATCACGCATTAAAAAGTTCAGTTAATTCTTTTACAATACAAGGAGTTGTGTCGTCTGATTTAATTAGAGTACAAGTGGGATACGACAGGAGTCCATTAAAATATTTTGAAGGAATATGATTTTAAGAGTTGTTGTTTATGTTTACCCATAGTGAGGATTATTTTTTTTGTGAGGAACTATTTAACATATGAATTTTATTTGATGTATTATTAGGTGTCCCTATTCTCAAATGTATTTTGGCTACAATAACCTGTTCATGTCCTTGGGGCCACTGCAAGTATATAGACCAGAGATGAGCGGACAGCGGACGCGTCCGCTTGCGGACGCAGATCCGCAGACTTTTCCGAATCAGTGGACTGACAGCGGATGCTTCGTATGGTTAAGTTGCGGACTGACGCGGATCTTCTTTAGCGTTACCATAAAAAATTTCAAGTCATTTAAACAGCTAAATTTCAGCAATGCGGACTGACTGCGGACCAATGTTGTAAGATTCTGCGGACGCGGATCATTGATAGAAATCCGCGGACGGACGCGGACGCTAAATTTCAAGATCCGCACACCTCTGATATAGACTGATTGTTAACGCGCTAAAATATATATTACCATTTTCAACTCCAACTGTGTGCCTACTCGCCGGTCCGGGTACCGGGCCTTTGATAACTAGTTTATTTTTAAAAAATTACATATTATTTTGCAAAACGTTACTACAAAATATATTAAGGTTTTTTTTTAGAATAGCAGAAAAACAATTTTCGATCATTTAAAGCTATAAAATCTATATAAATAAAAAAAATTAAAATACTGGCGAAAAATAAATATTAGTTTGCACTCTCAATACAATAAGGTTGAAATATACTTACTTATTTATTGTGTAATGCAAGGAGGTTGAATTACTGGAGGCGGCATGACGTCACTAGGCTGAAACCAGTGGGCGTTGCCTATCGCCGCCATGTTCGACTCAAAACATTGGTAGCTGTGTAGTGTGTATGTTATATTATCGTACTATTTTGAATGTTATAAAACACTGTGTTATAATTTTTTAAAAAGTAATAAATGCCCTCTTGTTTGGCGTACGGTTGTACACAACGACGACAAGAAAACTGGATATTGCTTCATCAGTTAGTCACTATAATAATAATGCTAATTAGTTAATTTGTTTGTGCTTAATACTGTTGCTGTAAAGCAGTGCTGTTGTGATATGCAATAAACATCTAGATGATAACACAATGCCGTTGGCAAAAAGAGAGCCTAACGTTTATGATTGTTGCCGTTAATGGTTCATTTAAGTTGCCTGTTGGCTATGCTTTAATCGATCATTCGATGGATTAGCTGGCATTACGAGAATGAAACAGAATGTACCAGAATGTCCCACAATTTACCACAATGTACCACAGTGAAACAGAATGTACCAGAATGTCCCACAATGAAACAGAATGAACCAGAATTTCCCTTTATGTACCACAATGTACCACAATGAAACGGAATACACCAGAATGTCCCACAATGTACCACAATGAAACGGAATGTACCAGAATGTCCCACAATGTACCACAATGTACCACAATGAAACGGAATGTACCAGAATGTCCCACAGTGTACCACAATGAAGCATAATGTACCAGAATGTCAAACAATGTCCCACAATGTACCACAATGAAACAGAATGTACCTGAATGTCCCACAATGTACCACAATTTACCACAATGAAACAGAATGTACCACAATGTACCACAATGTACCAGAATGTCCCACAATGTACCACAATGTACCACAATGAAACAGAATGTACCACAATGTCACACAATGTACTATACAATGTAACAGAATATCCCACGATTTCAACAACGTTTCACATTGTAACAGAATGTACCACAATGTATCAGAATGTCTCACAATGTCTCACAATGCACCACAATGTACCACATAATCCACAATGTGCTACAATGTAACACAATATCCCCACGATTTCAACAACGTTTCACAATGTACATAAATATTGATATGGTGCAATGCGAAGACATACATAGCTGGTTTACGTGAATCGCCAAATGGCAGTCTCATATTTGATTCTTGTCGTAAAACAGGTTTTATTGGCTTTTTTAAATGTGCATCAAGGCCCACCGACAGAAATTTCGGGCCCCTGGGCAGGGCTGTCACGCCCCCCCTCCCAATTGTGCTGATAATAATATTTTTAAAAGTTGATTGGCCAGCTCTGTCTGGGCCCCTAAAACTCACCGGGTCCCTGGGCATTTCCCACCATGCCCCTCTATCAGCGGGTCTTTGTGTATCGATAGTTTGTTGCTATCGTTTGATTTACTGATTGCTTCGAAACGCTTCGAAAGGCAATATTGACAGGATTGTTTTTAGTCTACGCTGCTAGCCATTTTTCATTGTTTGATCAAATGCTTTGCAATAAACAACAAAGTATAAATACAAAATATTGTGTATTATGTAAAAATACAATTTTTACCCTGGCTTAATTTCGATATAGCGTATAATATAAGTTATATAGGCCTCTATCAGCTGATCGAATAAATAGCTTTACATAGACTACAGCGCTTTGTAATTGACACATTAGAATAACTAGTCCACTAGAAATTAATTAGGGCCTTAGCAGACTTTAGAAAAAAGTTATGACAAAATACAAAGCTCATTGGAGTCGTTTCTAGAATGAGAAAACTGGTATCGCAATGAAAGCTGGTGGAATGTTTTGAGTCGAACATGGCGGCGATAGGCTGCGCCCACTGGATTCAGCCGCTTGGTACCATCTGATAGCAGACTCCGTCTCCATGTATTCAACCTCCTTGGTTTAATGTAAAAGAAAATTACTTCCCGTGGCTTTTACAAAAGAACAATCTCTAAATTTAAGAGAGCAATTTTACGATACCTTTTGATAAATAAAAAATATACTGTCGAAATAATAGTTTACAAACTAAAGTAAAAAGAAATATTTTACGACACCGTTTTGTTAACTGAAAAGAAATATGATGAAATATGAGTTTTCACTCGGCGGATTGGTTTATTGAAAATATGTTAGTTAGCACTCTGTGACTTTTGATTTACCTCCGGTGTTTTTTTTTTAAAAAGTAAAGTGAAGTAAAGAAATAATTTTACCAAACCGATCGTTTAAATATTATTTTTAAATATAATGGATCATTATGTCCATATCAAATATATATATCGACACCCGAGTAATTTACTGCAATTTTGTGTGTAAATTTTAAGGCAATCGGTGGAGAACTTTCGGAGTTAACCCACGTGGCGTGAACCCTCTTTCCATTTTTATTTATATGGATTTCATACGTCTCTCTCTCTCTTCACTGAGAACATTGGGCAACAAATTTTTGTTTTAAATCGTCCAGTGTTTTCAAGTTGAATTAGACTAATTTTGGTGCTCTGAGTCCGAAAATGACCTTGGTTTCGCTCAATCAGGTCAGGATTTTTTGCTACAGAAATTTAAAAAAAATCGTTTTTTTTTGTAAAATAAACAACACATTATTTGCGGATCATCAGCTGACGATTTTTCCGCTTTATTCAAGAAATAAAAGTCATCGTGTTCAAATTCATTCCGTTTTTACTCACTCCACCAAATTTGATAAGCATAATTATCATAATATTAGTTATAACAATGAGGTTACGTCAAACAGAAGTTCAGAGTTCAAGGCATAAATCGGCGTTTCTTCGATTCCCGTGTGTGAGCAGCTGCTGGGTTGTCTCTCTTCAGCGACCAGCAGTAGTCCGCCAGCATCACTGCGTCCCACCTCCCCTGGTACCTTTCCTCCATTTGGCGAATATCTTGATGGAACCTTTCTCCCTGCTCATCGCTCATCGCCACAAGGTTTTCAGGAAACTTCTCCATGTATGAGAACAGGAAGTGCATCTTTATACTCATCAAACACCCGAATTTTTGGAAGTACTCTATCATGCTCTGATGAGTCTGGCGTGGTTTGCTGCCTTCGTGTTCCCCAGGAAGTTGTTCACCACCTGCACAAACGATTTCCAGGCAGCACACTCAAGCGTGTTCATGGAGTTTTGGAACTATGTGTCCTTTATGAGCTGCTGTATCTGTGGGCCGTCGAAAATGCCGGCCTTCAGCTTCTCAATGGTCAGTTGAGGAAATGCTCGGCACATGTAGTTGAAGCACCTCCCATCCTTGTCCAGAGCGTGCGTAAACTGTTTCATTAACCCAAGTTTCATGTGTAGCGGTGGGATCAATATTTTCTCCCGGTCAACAAGAGGTTCGTTTATGATGTTTCTTGCCCCAGGTACTAACTGCTCTCGCGCCGGCCACTCTTTCTTTACATAGTGCTGGGCTCTGTCGCGACTGTCCCACATACATATAAAGCATGGGTACTTCGTGAACCCGGACTGCTGACCAAGTAGAAAGGTCACCATCTTCAAGTCGACGCAGATGATCCATTGGTGCTGCTCATATTGGATTTTGTCGAGCACATACTTCACTGCTTCATATTTCTCTTCAATATTTGTGTAGTGCGCAAGAGGGATTGAGGCGAACTGGCTCCCGTTGTGGAGAAGTACACACTTCAAAGAGCGCTTGCAGCTGTCAATGAAGAGTCGCCGATCTCTCGGATCGTATTGAGGACCGCCGAGTTTATCAAGAAGACCAGCGACATCCCGGCAGTACACAAGGTCTTCCTCCTGGCAGAAGTAGCCCATGTAGTCCTCATGCCTTCTACGGAAGAAAGTGATACGCGCGTCCTTGCCAAGTAGATTTTTTTCTTTGAGTATGGCGGCCAACAGCTCGGAGGAATTATTCGACAAGATGAGATCCCGAACCAGATCATTAAGCTCACATTTTGAGAACGGCTGCGGACCATCTTGTGATTCATACTCCTCTTCTGTATCTCCTCCCTCGTCTAAAGTGGTGGCCTCATCGTCGCTGTCAGGAAGATCTCTGAACGCTGGTACAGGAATTTTGTCGCAGTGAGTAGCTGGACGACGGGCAGATGGAAGGTCAGAGTACTGGAGGCTGTGCCCAATCAAGTGCTTATGCATTAAATAATCAAGTGAAATCCAGATCATTTATAAATAAAATATAATTATCTCTGTTTTTATAATTGTGATAATTTTGCTGCTAATTTTTATGCAGCTAATTTAGAGAAATGATAGAACTCAAAACCCCTGTTATTAGAATACTATAGCTCGTCAGGTAGGTCTATGGCTGTATCTCAAGAAGTTCAACTGACCGAGCAAAATCAATGTGATATTCGGACTCAGAACACCAAAATAAGTCTAAATCAGTTGAGAAAACCCTGACGATTTTTTGGCTGTTGCCCAGTGGAACAGGTCTGGAATATCTTTTATTAGTGTCTGTAGTTCTCGTCATGATATCTTTCCAGCTTTTTGCATTGTTTAAATGCTACTAATAAACTTCCAAGCATCTGAGCCGAAATGCACTTAGATGTCCGTACTTTGCAGTGACAGACTTTCTGATGTTGTCAATCATTGACAACATTCTTGATTGACAGATCAGCATACATATAAATGGTAGTAAATTGGCTGCTTCAGATTTAGTACCAAGATCACTTTTCTGCATATATTGAACTAGATCACATACTTCAATTACTCAAATGCACAGTGCAGTCATCGCTGCTGTTCCAAATGTCTTTCTCTGATATATTGTTTTGATCTTACAATGGTATATGTACAACTGAAAATAATTTTTCTCGATCTTAATGGACATACTGCAAAAAATATTTAAAAAACGACAGAAGCACTGTTTAAAAAATAAATAAGTTAAATGTGAGTGCATCTCATTGTACAAATTTATTACTATGATTTGCTTCTGATAGATGTGACTGTACGCCATCGTAGTGGTGTCACTATGGTTGGTTTCATCCGGTGCCCAAAAACTCATCCCCCTGAAGACGACCACCGTGAACAATGAAGCATATTTCGAATTTTCCTGCACTAGATCATAGATAGTCGCCAACAACTGTAATGTTTGTGATATATTCCAATAGGTCCAAAAGTTGATGAGTTTTAAAGATATAAGATAAAAGCAAATTAGACAATATAATTTAAAATGAAAGCATTCAAGAACTGCAACAACAAGCAAAGTAAAGTCAAATTTTTGTTATTTTAACAATAAACTGCATCTTAAATTTTTCTTTCCTAGTCTTCAAAGCTTCAATCTGTCAATCACTCCATCAATATTGTTACGCCTTTCTTTCTCTATGTAGTGACTCAATGACACGTGGGATAGTTAGTTGAATAATACAAAATATATTCACAGTCTACAAATAGTACAATGTACAGTAGGGTTATGACAAAAACTTTCTTTTCAAAACTTTTATTTTCCTGGTGGTGCATTAGATGAACTTTTACCCATAGATAACATTTTTTATGTTCATTTTATTGATTCATGAAAAAACTTTCCGTGCCAAGCCTCATCTCGAATTTATTAATGAGTGGGTGGGTTGTCAAATAAACTAACAGTTTAAGAAGAATGTGATTTTTTTGAGAGTACAAAATTGTTTACATGTATTGATTCTCTATTGGACAATCTGATTGAAACGGAACTATTTATATTTTAAACAATTTGTAGATTTTGCCGTCCATTGCAGGCATCTTGTTTTAGACAAGCAAAAACTTGACCAAACAGATGTGAGGTTTTAAACTGTAAATGTATACTATATCGTATCATTTAAACTATTTTGTTCTTTGCAGTATTGTTTCTTGACATTTGCTGTTGAGAACTTCTTGGAAACATGTCTTTACAAAATAAAATGTCAAAGTCCGCAATGGAAGCGGTTTGGAGAATATGGGCACAAAACTTGTAATCAAGCACTAAACGCCGTCTTAGTATACCCGAACTTAAACAGGACATGAGCGAAATGCTATGTAAAATGCCATCCAACAAAAATAGATTTTCGAGACTTTTTGATGAATTGAAAGGAAGACGAGCCCGACTCAGCTTAAGGAGGAACTGAATTTTCCTGCTCTTTCCAAACAGCAAGTGTCGGCGAAGGTTGAAAAACTTATCACCTCTTTTGAAAAACACAGAAAGAGACCAAATGCAGAATTTATATAAAATCTTGTTAATTTGTTTGATATAACAAAAACAAAATGGAAATTGGCTTTGTAGTGAAGATAAAGAACTGTATAAAAGACAAATTGAATCAGGAGGCAGGGTTGGATATACTTATGTCCTTCAATAATGGACAAACACTCTTCAGAACCTTTGACAAGCCCGATATATATCTCTGAATACAGTGATAGCGAGGAAGGAAACAACAGTGGTGAGTGGGACCCTGAAGAAGTTCCTGAAGATTTTTCTGTAAAAAGTGTAACACGCTACTCAACTAAGTCTGCTGCTAAACTTGTGTCAACCAGAAAAGCGTCACAGGTGCTTCAAAGTCTGGCTGCAGATGGGGTTAGTGTTTCAACACCATCACAGTCTGGAGTTTGGCGACGAACAATTAAAGATGCTTAATTAGTTAAAAACCGCCTGACGGAACTGATCTTTGAAGAGAAATTGTGTTTGCATTTTGATGGTAAAAAAAATAGTCAATAAGGAGTAAGAAATTGTTTACTTGAAAAATGACAAAAGAACATTGCAACTTGGCATTTTAATTTGTGACAGTGGAATCTCTGCAGACATATATAAACCTCTAAAAAAACTGCTTGATAAGTACGATGAATGGAGCAGTATTCAGATGATCATCTCTGACACAACAGCAGTCAATACTGGTAAGAAAAATGGTGTTGTAGCCAAGCTTGAGAGGACATTTCGAGAGAAGGGATTTAAAGAACCACAATACATAAGTTGCCAACACCACGTTCTTGATCTTGTTCTTCGACATGTGATGGACTTTTTTTCCTAATATGACGATTTTCAAAACGCATACATAGGCACGGAAGTAATACCAAAAGTGTGAGAATCTTGGCTGGAGAGATGATTTTAAATATTGTTTCGAGCTTTGTGAAACATACAAGTTTTACAAAACAGAAAAAATGGCCCCATATGAAGTGGCACAAGTTGCTATCACTTTACAATGACAAGTGGAACTCGCAAGGAATATTTGCACTTATTGCATTTTTCTTCTTCCAAATTGGCGAGAACAGCTAGAGGTAACTTGCGATTTTATTGCAACTACATGGTCGCAGATATGGTTTTATAACCAACATGAAGATCTGCTGTGAGCAATAGCCAAGCTTCAGTGTTCCAATGCTGTAAAATGTTTCTGTAATCACTGGAATAATGAAACATCAGTTATTGGTGTGCCTCATTCCAACATAGTAGCTAAGAGAGCTGTAAAGTTGATAGAGGAGGTTCATTCTACTTGCATAACAGACAAATATCTTAAAGCTAATGTGTAAACACAAACACACAAATCTGAAACACTATTAAAACACTGAATTTGTTCATTTATATGTATTACTTATGTGTATTTTATGCAAAACTTACATGTTATAATAAAAATTGTTTGAACCTCTATATGTTTCAAAGTTTAAAAAGGAAAATCACTTAGGCGCAGGAGGTTTTTTTCATGTTTTGGCAAAGCCAAAGTCATTTTTGTGATTTTTACGTTAAAGTTCATCATTTACAACCCCAGGCCAATAAATTTGAAATTTGTCATAAACCTAATGTACAGGTTATAATAGTCCAGGCGAAACGAGAGTCTAGTGTGCATACAACGGACCCAGCTGGATAAATTAACTTTTTTTTTAATTGATGGCTGCTGCTATTGAATTGTTGAATTGCTCAGCATCAAGATATTGTAACAAAAATCGCCAACTAAAAGCTTCACAACTTTTTTCAAAAGTAATTTACTTATTACTGTAACGTTAGGAAATGTAACGTTAGGGGTTGTTATTATTATGGTTAAGTGTAGTGCTGATATTATCTCTTTGGTTCACTTGAGGTAGCGTTCAATTTAGTTGCATTCACAGAAAATACACCATGAATGAGGCAAAGTTCCACGATTCACTGACGAATGTTATACGATAAGAAAACATACATGAAATGAAATCATATGCTGCAGTATTCACAAATGCTTCGGACATAATATAACTTCTCTCTGAGTATACTACCGTCCCGAAGGATTGAAGTAGATATACTTGAAGGAAAATAGACTTTGACTACGTGTACTATACAGGCCCGTAGCAAGGTCAAAGTAAGCAGGGGGCACCAATACCCAGCAAGGAGGCATTTTTTCTCATTTTAGTTACTTTTTCTTTATTTTTTCCTCTTTTTCTTTTTTAAGCGGGGGGGGCACTCCACACCTAGCGGGGGGCACGGCCCCCCAGTGCCCCCTTCCTTGGCTACGGGGCTGGTACTATATAACTTTAACTTCTCTCTTCGTATACTACCGTCACGAAGGATTGAAGTAGATATACTTTAATAACTTGTACCTCTATTACTTCTCATCTACTGAATTGTCGCAGCTAACTTCCACTACAAGTATACCGCCGTCCCGAAAGATTGAAGCATATATACTTGAACGTCTGTTGGTCTGCCCAGTCTCTGGTCGGTCTCTACTCCGTCTGTCTTCCGTCCGTCTGTCCAAAAACTGACTTAATATCATTATGTGTGGTGATTAAGCTATCCCATGATTCTAAGGCCCCAACTCTTCTGATTGGCTCTTCTACCCCTTTCTAACTCATTTACGTCATTAGGACTCTTTTTCCAGCCTAGTGATTGGTGCGGCCAAATACCTATCCTAAGGTTAGCATTCCTTTGTTAGTTAGCATCCCTTTGTTCGTTAGCATTTCTTTGTCCACTGTTACCTACGGTTGAGGTCACTGACTTGTATTGTTAACCTTATGAACGTATAAACATGACTAACTAACTGAAATTTGCCAACTTATCAGTGGTTCTAAAGTAGTAGGGATATACCCAAAGATATCGTTATAATTACCAAGTTGATTATATCAATGGAAATCTCTCCCAATGTTCTTATCATTGACTTAAAAAAACACATGATGTATATAATATAACATTTTCATGCCACATTATTGCTATAAGTAGTCTACATAATAGAGGTCAGGTAAGTTAGCATGTAATGTTTAAGTAATCTGTAGAAGTTTTTGTAGAATGTTGTTATACCAATAATTACCGGTAACACCCTTTTAGAACTCACGTCTCGGCCCTGCCAGGGCCCCCTAATAAGTTAAATTTGATCTTATTATTGTACAGCATAAAATGAACAACACATCAAAGTCTCCCGGTAAATAGTGTTTGTGTAGACATGTTGAGTCCTCTATCTTACACTAAATAATAATAAGCATATCAGGCTCCCCCCTCCCCATGCTAGGCTCAGCTATATAATTTTTGATGTATTTTTACTGGTCCACTATTTTCTTTTGCACCCGAGGCCTCAATCAACTTTAGTCCACCTCTGTTCAAAGGGGACAACCCTTTTTCCACCTAATGAATTGGCGTGTTTTGATCAGAGAGGCCGAATTAGATGGAGATTGCCTGGGGATATAGGTATTAGAATATTAATTAGGAAATGTGAGGCATAGGTCTACAAATTTTGAGATTAAGAAGTATAATTTGGAGATATGAGCAGATACTTAGAAACGAGGAATCGGCTGTCTTTATGCTAAGCCTTAGGGCTCCATCATTGTCTGGACCTTTTCTTTCATCATTGAAAAAATACACACAGACCAATTCTTATGCATTTGAAAAAAAGGGGGGGGGGGTGCTAGGTAAAAGTACAATATTATAACAATTCATAAGAATTCGCACTGGAAAGGGGGTGGGGGGCATAAATTGTGGGGCACTTGCCTGGTTTTCCTACTCATAAGAACGACATTATGTGCATTAGAGTAAGGAAGATCGGGGCTAGTTGTCATAGGTTTGTTATACTTTTCCATATATTTCAGAAACTAATGAAGAAACTTTTATGTAAACTGAATTTTCTGAAAGTTCATTGTTTTACTTACTTATAAAACAACTTAATAAATGCGTATTGTACCCTGTTATGTAATGAGTAGAGCTGCTGTTCGATTAAAAAAATTGATCGAAATTAACGCATGATTAAAAAATTTATCGCAACTAACGCACATTAAATTGACACAATATAATACATTTATTTGTATTCAAACTAGTATGTCATAAAATTGGCATAATAAACAAGTCAGATTAATTCACGAAAGAGGTATAATTAATTGTAAAAGATTTATTAAGCATTATCAAATATGTCTAATGAATAAGCTGTTTAGACCAGGTTTTTGACATGTATCAATCACGTCAAGCGATGCGAATTGTTTTCTTTTCAATCAACAACAATGCCAAACATGTGTTTTTCTCGTACCGTAGTTTCCGAGCTAATGACGTAAGTCAACCCATGTCCCCTCCCTTTCCCTGTCATATTTTGCAACATTTCGCCCCACGTAAGTCTTGTTTACCCTACCCTCCTCTACCTACATACCCCCTCCACTTCCCATCCCCTCAAAAAATACACACGTCATTTATATATAAAATGTGCCTCTTCTTTCATAAAATAATAGTATAGCCAGAGAGTAGATGCTCACTTATTATTAACGCGTTTTTTATATTTCCCCCGTTTCCCAACCCAGTTACATTTTAGTTGACGTTACTTATGGCTTACCCAACCACTGTACCCCTTCTGTCCCAAAACAAGCTAACACAAGTTACATTGTTTCAAAACCATGACACCTGTCAATCAAGCTAGGAGAACGCTTCTGCGGATGTTCACTAATTGTATTCAGGGTCATAAATTAGAATTAACAAATGACAATCCTATTGTTTCAAGGTCACATAGCTGCTGTGATTTTATGTAAACGTGACCGTTTCAGTGTTATTACAGTTAGCATTTTCAGTTACAGTAAGAGTTACAGTTAGCCGTTCAAATATTTTTCAGTTACTATTACAGTTAGAGTAATTATTAAATTGTTTTTACAGTTACTATTAAAGTTAGTAATTTTTTTAGTTACTATATCAGTAATCACTAGTAAAGACGTGTGCATCAAAACATATGAAAAATACCGGTATATGAACCAAATATTTTTACAAAACAGCAGTGGTGGGTTATCTAATAAAAAATTTTATTCACTTTTATAAAAGTACGCATCTCTAGATTTTTTTGTCAGTCTGTTTTTCTTTCCACTTGTGAGCTCCCCGCAGACAGAAAAAACCCGCTCAACATATGCCTGAGATGCAGTTGCAGATATGAAATCTTGTGCCATTTCCACCAAGATTGGATATCTTTTTTCCACACCAGAAGTTGTCCAGAAGTCGAGACCATGAATTTTGTTGTATTCAGCAGAAGCAGCACGAATAGCAGACAGCTCCAAATTATCTTTTCTGAGAGAGAACTGACTGTGGAACTCGGCATGGCATGAATTGTTGTATCTTCAAAAAGCGCTTTGAAGCGTTTTCTTGGTGGCAACTGAATTGGCACAGATGAAGGAGCAACTGGTGGAGATACTTTGATAACAGCCATTTCGGATTCCTGACGTTTCGACAGGCACTTGGTCTTTGTTACTTTGAACCTCCGTGTCGATTTCATTACCACGAGTAGACACAACATTACATCGGCTTTTATCAGTAGAAGGGTCGTAGCTAAAGTAACGCCAGACGCCATTCTCCTGTTTTCGGCCAGAATTTTTTTAAAACATTTTTTTAAATACCACAGTCACTAAACGCAAACCAGAATGATAGCTTCAATTCGTAAAAATGAAAATGTTTTGGAAATACTTCCAGATCTGACATCAGGCTATAGGACGGTCACGAACACATGCAATACATGTAATATTGTAGCGCATTTCTAGAATTTTATTTTTAGTGCATTTTTCAGTTAGTATTACTATTACTATTCTTTTTTTCTATTAGTATTACAGTTACAGTTAAAATGTTTTTTTCAATTACGGTTTCAGTTAGTAGAAAACTGAAATCCATTTTTTCAGTTATTAGAGCCATCTCAACAAATTACCGTCTCTGTGTTCGGGTATTTTTTCTTCCTTTATTTTTTTTAATCTAGTCTGATCTGGTTATAGAATTGGGTTATTTACTGATTTTTTTTCTGCAACTCTGAAATAACAGCATTTGGATATAATTTAATGCATTTAGCTGCTTATGTTAAAAGATGTTATTGCATATTTTAACGCATTAATTGCACTTTAATTGCAGTAAATCAACAGCCCTATATAAAATATTAAATTTAACTCAGTGTCACAATAATTCTGAAAAATACAACCACTGTCTCGTGAACAGACGTGTGCATCAGCCTAGTCTAGACACTGATTACAGGTGTCATGTATATGAAACTATTAGTGCAGCTGTTGCAGATGTGACCAGCAAGATGCTGTATTATCAAAATGCGATACAAAATTATGCGCAATAAAATGATGATACAAAATTTTTAGCATCTCGTTATTTTGATCTAATTATAACCGCGTTCATTGTGCACTTGTTTTTTTTTTTACCTTCAAGAATACACCATAGTACCTCCACCAATACACTATAGTATATAATGAAAACTAGTGAATGAGAACTTTTCTCTTTTTACATCGACCGGGAAGGGAGCATAAGGTTTACTTGTCGAAGGGCTATAGAACCAAAACATCGTCATTATATATTACAAGTGGGGATTTTGTCAACAAACTGGGGGTGAGGGTGTGTGAGAAATGCTACAGGGTAGTCGTGGTAGATCTACTTAATAAATGAACGGACCTTAACTTCAAATCGTTGAGTGAAATTCTGTTATTTATCGATTTGGTGACCTTTCAGCATTTTGGTCAAATTAACGCATTTATGTGTTGCGTTAAAAATTTTAATCGCAAATTTTTTGACGTGTTAATCGCAAATTAACGTAGTTTAATCAGCAGCCCTAGTAATGAGAACTTTAAAATAAGCTAGTGTGATAAGACAACTTGCTCCACCAGTGGGAAAAGTTGCCATTATGCGATGGGCAAGTTGTCATTTGTTTATATGTCAAAAGGTTTGGCCTATAAAACTAAAACTAATTGGAAAAACTAGAAATTAACACTGAGGAAAGAAATTATCTTACTTTTTTAACAATGCTACTTAAATTTGAGCAAAACAAAATTTAAAAAAAATGGCTTTACAAATCATCATCTGAGTCACATTTATGTCATTTGTAATTGGGCACTCCTTCTGCACATTCCTCATGTGTCCAGCTTGTGCACGCTAAACATTTTATCCGCTTTTCTGAGCTTTTAGAATTAGTCCATGTGTTTTAACAAATAGTGCAAAAGTTTTCTTCTTCTAAAGATGAATAGTCATCTTTTATCGAGTTCCCTCTTTTCTTTCCTTTGCCACTAGCCTGTTTAGCTTTTTCTGGCTGTAATTGTGGAATTTGAAACAGATAAGGTTCTCTTATTTCTTGAAGATTGTGTTGTTTTTCTGTCTACCCAAATAGGCAATGGCCTACCATGCCTAAAATTTCCCAAATACCGGTAACTTCATTGTGTGATGTTGAAGGTTCATATTCATTAGAAGGCTCCATAGTAGTTACCTTGATGCATTGTTACGGTTTCTATTAATGCAGATCGTTCTGCAACATAACTTGGTACAAAATATCACTGAAAAAATTTATGGGTTTCAGTGACGAGACGTTTATGTTACCCGTGTTGTTCGCGGCAACAGTCTTACAAACAACTACAAAGCTGTGGAAAAAAAACAAGACAAAAAAAATTAAAAGTGGGCGTTTAAAGCAGTTTCAGTTGAGCAGTGAATATTGCTCAGCAATGCTTACATTCAATATATATTCTAATAAGATCACTACTTTTGCCTTTTCTCATTGAGTTAAATGATAATTTGACATAAAAGCAAAGATGTTGCCGATCTGTATTCGGGCTACACTTGTAAGTTTACCTTTCATTGGTAGAACTAAGGGGAAAAAACCTCTCATGAATATGTTGTATAGTGTTACCTACGGAGACAGCGGTAACCACTGCTAACTTTCTCACCAAAAAAATATTTACAACTATATAATAATTAGCAGGAATTATACAAAAAAGAAAGAAGTAAATAATCTAAATTTATATCTGACTGAACAAAAAATTCTAGATCTATTATTGAAATAGAATTTTAGATTGATCAAAATAATATAGAACTGGTAATAAAAATCTCAGTTAGCAGTTCTGCAGAGATTAAAACATATAATTCAGCAGGCTAGAATGTTTGTTTAATCTCGTCATCCGTCAACCCTCCTCCCGCCCATTCTACCCCCACGTTTCCTTTTCCGTGACTCGTCGTTTTTCCGCGATAACAAAAAGAAAGTTAATTAACTAGTTGTTTTTTTTAATTGGTGGCTACTGCTACTGAATAGTTGAATTGCTCAGCTTAGCGATATAACGTTTTATTTTATTGTTGTAAATTTTTCTACTCTTTATCGGGTGCATTTGAATGTTGTAAAACAACATCAGTATGAACGTCTAATTAAAGTATTCCAAAATATAGCAAGACAATATATATATATATATATATATATATATATATATATATATATATATATATATATATATATATATATATATTAGGGTGGTGCTAAGAAACGACTAAAAATTAAAACATTGATTTCTTTAGGTCTAACCCCTTTAAACTGTTCCTTTGGATGTAGAACCATCTAGAAAAAAATTGGTGCTGATATCTTGATATTTAGAGGTAGTTCAATAAAGCCAAAGTTTAGGTAGGCCACGTTCAACAAGTAAACAGATCACGCTTTTGGAATTTTTGGCTTTTTTAATCAAAGATAGTTTCTCAAACACAACATTAAACAGTATTATGAATTATTAAACAATCACAAACAATCCTGCATCTACAATATTCTACCTGTAATTATAGTTCAAGGTTATCAGTCCGATAAGAAGTCATTTTGACAGTGTCTGTTTTTTAGTGTCTGGATAGGATTGTCGATGCTGTTGAACAGTCTGCAGCAGGAACTGAGGCTGCTCCTCATCTCTGGTGAGGATTCCACTGTACTCTTGAATCAATGCTACACCTCTCTCTGCATGGTCGTTGACAACCTGAATCTGCCGAACGGTCTCCAAAGATCGCCGATAACCTTCATGGTTGGTCCACTCATCTGGGTCAGTATCCAGGAATCCAGTCTGAAGCTCCATCATGTCAAAGAATCTCTTAGACTTTGGCGACACGAAGTCCTCGAGCCTCCTGTTGTTGAAGGATTCCAAATCAACAGAGATTAGCTTGATGTCCTCTGGCTCCTCATTACCGCTTTCATTCATGGAATTTACCATGCGTCTTTTTGTTTCCGCCGATACCTGATCATCGAAGAATGCCAACACAACCAATTCAGGGGACAGGTACCAGAGGTGCTTTGAAAACTTGTTGGATGCAGCACTGGAAACAGCTCTATTGATTTCGGAGTAGCTGAGAATTGATTGGAGCAACAGCATATCATTGTATGGAGCAGCGGCTGCCAGATTAGCCTTGAACCAGGCTCTCATGTAGACACGTACAATAAAGATGCACAGCTCTTGAAGACCTCTCTCTTCCTTGGTTGTCAGTCTGAATTGCCCTTTGAACATCCATATCTTCAGGCTGTACAGAACCTTCGACATCATGCGAGCATGGTGCATTGCTCCAGGAGCAATGAAGTGCACTCCTCTTTCAGGCACGACCCCAAGAAATAGCAGAGCAAGTTCCAGGAACTATCGATAATCATCTCTTGGCTGCTGCTCTTGAATATGCTTCTGAGCTAATTCAATCAGAGAGTTGCGCACATCTTCTAGCGAAGTAGACACGTCTGAATTTGTCAGTGATGTTTCATAGTTTGCTCTGTCAATGAACTGCCAATGATCCTTGAAGCGTTTGAATAGCAGAACCTTAGGAGATGAAGTGGCGCCTAGACAGACTTGTAAGACTGCGCCCAGAATCAGCTCCATAATGTGATGTCGGCAAGCAAGTGATAGAAGACCTCGCTGAAGTGTTTGCTCTAGCAGGATGCAGGTACCACTAATCCGACCAGTGCTGGAACAAGTAGTATCAAAGCACATGCCTCTGATCTTGTCACTAACACCCCAGTATTGCAGAGCTTGAAAGACAGCTCCGGCCTGTGCAGCACCAGTTCCGGAAGGCAGTTTCGCAACAGTTAACAAATGTGATGCTCCTTTCCCAGAAACAATTACAGGAAGTCTGTCGATGCATTCTTTATTTGTGAGATCCGGAATCAGCTTTCCATCACAATGCACAACCATAGGATAATCAGCTTGGAACTCGGCTTTGAGATGTTCTGCGTACTGGGATCTGTGTAGCATTCTTTGACGGCGAACTGTCCAACGGTTCAGAGCCAGATCTAGAACATCGTGACCAAGGGACGTGGCTGTCTCAGCAAAGACAAGTGTTGCTGAATTGCTTGACATTTTTGTTCGATCCAGTGCAGCTGTTAATCGAGGCGTTAGAATTGGCTTTTTGCCTCTCCTTTTCTTAGCACTAGCAGGTGTTTGAGATGAGCAGCTTGCAACAGGTTCTTCACATTCTGTTGTACTATGCTCGTTGCTGTCATTCTCTTCAGCTGAGCTACTGCTACGTGACGAGGATACAAGGACTGCTGACTCCAGAAGCCTCTTTTCCTGCTCTTTCATCTCTTGGTGTCTTAACATCATCCGCTGCTTTCTGTCTACTGAACGTCTTTCCTTGTCAGATAATGTCCGGTCTACCCCAGCCATTGCTATAAAATGTATCTCTAAACTATTTGTTTGCTGGCAAACTGCCAAACTGGCACGTTGCCAATAGTTTCTATGTGGTGTAGGTATACTGTGTTGCTAATAGTTTCTTTGTCTAGGCCTACTAGGCCTGCTGTGTATTAAATTACCACTTACAGGCCTATTTACATGGTTTATATGCTTAGTGCAGCAGTGTAGGACAATCCACATAACTTGAATTAATATTATACAGTGTTATACACACAACACAGTGCAGTACACTATGTATTTTCATCCAATACTCCTAAACTTTGACACCATTGAGCTACCAGTAAACATGAACTGAATACCTTAATATTTTATTTTAAGAGTTTATATATATAAACGAACAAAAATAGAGGGTAAGAGCAGAGATTTTTGAAAGTTCGTTTCTAAGCACCACCCTAATATATATATATACAAGGCCGTAGCCAGGGGGGGCTAGAGGGGGTGCAGCCCCCCTCCCGAAAATTAATTCTAAAAATTAAATTCTATTATAAAATATACTTCTTTATCATTGCGTTCCAATTTTTAGAGCGTTTTCGAAAAAAAATGCTCTATTGTCCCCGTTTTGTCTGTCTGTCTGTCCGTCATCACCCTAGATCTCAACAACCATAAGTCCTAGACCCATGATGTATATATCATTTTGTAGGTCTTGGCCTGCCATGTGTACATCAAAAGTTCATTTCGCGATAGGACCTCTGAGGGCCGGGCTTCAGGGCTCCTAGGAGGCTTATATATTATATAAATGGCCTCATTCTACACCTTGTACGTTCAATAACCCATTCATTTGGTGCGAAATACTGCAGCACGTAGTTTCACCAAGATTTATTGAGAAAATCATCAAATAACATAGTAAGCTTGTGTTCTGAGTTTAATTGAAAGTATCAGAGCTATGCAACAATTGACGGAGTTTTCGGACGATTAAATGACTACAATTTCGAATATAAAGAAACGTCTTTATAATATTTTTTTTACAGATATATGCATTACACAATTGAATTTATAAACATTTCCAAAATTTACAAATATTTACTGAAAGCTAACAAACGTGCTGATACATAACACGAAAATGCGCTAACACGTCCTGTGTCCAGAATGGGACAGGCTTGATTGCTTGTTTCTTATAAAAAAAATTCTCCGCACAGCCCCCTCCCCCAACCGCACAGCCCCCCCCTCCCCCCAAAAAAAAAATTCTGGCTACGGCCTTGTATATATATATTGGATTGAAATAATCACGTCTTATAACACCCTCTCTCTCTTATTTATATAAGCACTACTCATTTCTCAGGTAGACAGTCGAGCGCACTACACTGCACGACCACCCGTACTCAATGCAATTTTAAAAATAGTTTTATAAGTGCAATAATACTGAATACTTTGTGAAAAATAGTATATTTCTATAGATTTTTAAATAAAATTGTATTTGGTACTAAATTTATAATATTCCTGTTAGAAATGTCAAAGTTAGGATAGTTTAAGTGACATGCAGTCAATAAGTGACTCAGTATATATATATTCTATTGTAACAAAAATCTCCCACTAAAAGCTTTACAACGTTTTTCAAAAGTAACTGACTGCCAAGTTGATTATATCAATGGAAAGCTCTCCCAATGCTCTTTCCGTTGATGTATAAGAACACATGATTTATATAATAGGGTCATCCCATGTCAACTCAACCAGTGGTGTTCACCCGACCCTCTCAGATCTTCCTGAAAATTTTATGGCTTATGGTACATTCAAAGTTGAGTGATTCCTGAAAATTTCACGACATTTGGTCAAAAACTTTCCGAGATATGATTTTTTAAAGTTTTAATGGTAGTCGCGAGTTCGCGTGACATTTACATTTTTGCGATATTTGAACGTGAATATTTCAAAAAATTAACCAGGTATCAGGCTGAAATTTTCAGTATTTACTCATTGTTTTATCCTGAGTTGAATGATATATCTATATCAAGTGTAGCTTGCACACAGAATGCCCTGAAAAATTCCAAACATTGCACTTCAGACAGTTTTCATCAATATTTGACCCGGTATAGCCAAGAACCTATAAGACATGAAATGATGTTTGTTATACAATTAGTAAGTAACATATATGTGTTTATTATTTTGATAGAGAATTCCTGTTAATCAATAATAGTGTACTCATGGTGGGCCCCTTTAAGCATCATGGTCGTCCATTTTTGCACTTATTGCGACCCCCAAATGACCATGTGGACAGTAATTCACACTTTTCATATTTTGCACACTTGTTAACCTTGGCAAGTACTAGCTATGGTGATAATTTCATGTTGGTGTCTTAACGCCTTCTTGGTGAAAATTCTGCATGAAATTGCATGATTATACACTATTATTGAATATTGCGTATCGAATATTTCAAAAACTAAAAGAGGTATCAGGCTGTAATTTTCAGTATTTACTCATTGTTTTATCCTGAGTTGAATGATGTATTTATCTCAAGTGTAGCTTGTGCGCTGACTGCCCTAAAAATTCCAAACATTGCACTTCAGACAGTTTTCATCAATATTTGACCCCGCACGCTACGGGCCTCATTAACGTGTATTATGGCAAATCAGCATAGCAAAGAAATGTCAATCAAATTTTATGAAAAAATACAGTTAGTTTTAAGTTACAAAATTGTTTGTTTTTATCAACCATACAAGTAACCATGCAAAGCGGATATCAGCGTATGCTCATTATGTTGCCTATGCAGTTAACTGATGGTATCTTATCTATGTACACACAGTCCTACTATCAAACAGTTTCTTGTAATTGGCAAAATGCACATCATCATAGCAATACTGTCTTGATGAGCTGCCAGACAACATTGGTGTTGGAAGATTGCACAGTACATTGGTTAATGGTATAAAGCAGATATTGTCACGACTTGGCCAAGTTAATCTGTTGTAGGTGTTCTGTCCATGAACTTGACCAAGATATCTTGATGTTCAACAGAGTGTTCTGTTATGCACCTAATAAACCAATCAGTGTTATAAACAACAGCCACAAACTGTCCTGGATGCAGACCTGCAATGCTTGGTGCCGGTTCAACTACCCGGTCAGGTTCTTGTGACACATTGACGACCGTATCACAGTTATCACATGACAACCTGAATATCTTGAGTTTGTTTTCACTTACTGCCACAAACCGGTGGTGTGACCGTGTACCAGGAACGGTTTGAATTGAAGCAAATCGTTCAATCAAACAGCTACGATGCACTTTAACGTCATCCTTTGCTGCAAAAAAGAAATGAATTCCTGGAACGTTTTTTTGGTTGCCCAATCGTACATCTGATGTGGCGTTAGTTTTTAATGTTGCAGAGTTGCCTGCAAACTTGCTCTTGCTACTAGCCTCTTTACTGTGCCACCAATACCATCCTAAGGACTTTTTCCATGACTGGTAGCAAAAAATTTCCACTCTGCTTCACTGCCAAAATCTGTTTTGAATGTTTCTTGATTTTTTGTAAAACTGGTTTCATGAAATTAACGAAGGAGTCATTATTCTAACTAATTTTTTATTATACCAAAAGATCACAACATTACGAAATAATGACTATGATAACTAACCCACATGTCAACTAGCCCCGCTCTCCCCTACTTGTATTTACGTTGAAAATGTGAAGATTCTTTTTTTAGGTTAAAAAACCATGCGTTTTTATAAGCAGAAAATGAAAATTTTGTTCAAAGTTATTTTTTTTATTTTTAGAGCATTTTTGAAAAAAAATGCTGTTTTGTCCCGTTTTGTCTGTCTGTCTGTCTGTCCGTCATCACCCTAGATCTCAACAACCATAAGTCCTAGACCCATGATGTATATATCATTTTGTAGGTCTTGACCTTTTATGTGTGCATCAAAAGTCCATTTCGCGATCTGACCTCTGAGGGCCGTAAAAGGGGGCTTATAAAGTACCTTTTTTTACTATATAAGCTATATTAACAAAGGAGCGCCCTAGATCTCAACAACCATAAGTCCTTGACCCATGATGTATATATCATTTCGTAGGTCTTGGCCTGCCAAGTGTACATCAAAAGTCCATTTCTCGATCTGACCTCTCAGGGCCGAATATAAGAGTCTCTTAAGTATCGTTTTTGCTTTTATTTTAAATATAAATAATAAAAGCTGATCAAAGGGGCGTAATCATTATTTATTTTTGTAACAGTTATTCAACATGATTACTTCCCTCTCTATTTATCAAAAGTCATACGCTTGGAGCAATATCTATGGCTGTAACCCGGAAAAAAAAATAATGATTTCGTCCGGCGTAACCGTAGCCACTGCGTACACGAAAATGCTCTAAAATGTCCATTGTCCGAAACGGAAAAGACTTAAATTGCTTGTTTTAAAATGGTATCACTTTCTGTTTGTGGGTGGGTAGGTGTCTTCAAATCTTGTAACTTCATTTTAGACATGTTCTAATTTATTATTAAGGGTCAAATGTGCCATACGTTTCAATACCCGAACCAAACCTCTTTTTAGTAATTTTTAAAATGGAATAAATTAGCTGTAGTCTTAAGATAAGACTCTTAAAACTAAACAATACATAGCATAATAACTCTGAGAATTATTGCGTTATGATTCATCATCATTGCCCTTCACCCATGGCAGGGTATAGGCCACCAACAACAGATCTCCAGAGTTCTCTGTCCTTTGACATCTTCTCCAGCTGATTCCAGCTGTGTCCCATCTTTATGGTGTCCGCTTCCAGTTCTCGACGCCAGGTATTTCTTGGGCGGCCTCTCTTCCGTTTACCTTGGAGGTTCCACCTCAGTGCCTTCCTTGTGATACTGGCTGCTGGTTTGCGTAGGGTGTGTCCTATCCAGCCTCATCGCTTCTTTCTGATTTCTTCTTCAGCTGAGATTTGGCAGGTCTTTTCCAAAAGGCTGACATTTCTGATGGTGTCTGGCCAGCGAATTTGGAGGATTCTTCTGAGGCAGCTGTTTGTAAAGGTTTGGACTTTCCTTAGTGTGGTCTTAGACATCTTCCACGTTTCCGCTCCATACAGCAGGACTGATTTGACGTTGGTGTTAAAAAGTCGAATCTTGATTCTAAGGACAACTCTCTGGAGGACAAGACATTCATTAGCTGCATGAAGGCGGCTCTAGCTTTACCAATTCTGCCTCTGTGCCACCCTGCTGATCGATAACATTCCCCAAGTAAACCTAGGACTGCACCTCTTCCAGCTGTCTTCCTTGTAGGGTGACGGGATTTGTGCTAGTATAGTTTATTTTTAAGATCTCAGTTTTGTCTTGGTTTATATTGAGGCCAACCTCGAACGCCTCGGCTGAGACTTTATCTGTCTTCTCCTGCATCTGTTGTTGACTGTAAGAGATGAGAGCAAGATCGTCTGCGAAGAGTAGCTGGCTCAATAATGTCCACTGCTGCAGTTGCTGAGGTCACCTTTTTGGAAGCTTGACAAGGTAACCTTCCTTCCAATCTGCTGGTATGTCTTCTTCGTCCCAGATCCTCCCAAAGAGAGGGTATAGCATCTCCAATGATGTATTCAAACCTGCATTTAGTGCTTCTGCTGGAATGTCATCTGGTCCAGCTGATTTTCCATTTTTCATCAGGGGAAAGCTTTCCTGATATCCTCTCTTGTGGGCTTTTCGCAGCTGATCGGGAGATCCACTTTGGATGGTTCAATGTCTGGGGGTGCTGTTCTATTCAGGAGTTCTTCAAAGTGTTCAGCCCATCTGTTTAACTGTTCATCTAAGTATTTTATGGTTTTTCCCTGCTTGTCTTTGACATGTCTTTCTGGCTTGTTCATCTTCCCTGAGAGTCTCTTGGTTATGCTGTATAGCATTTTTATGTCCCCGCTATATGCTGCCTGTTCTGCCTCCGATGCATAGTTTTTCTTGTCATTCCGAATACTTCTCTTCACTACTCTGTGTGCTTCTGCATATTCTTATTGAGCCTTACCCTTTGTTGCTCTGGTTTTACTGTTGTTGGCTGCTGCCTTCTTTTTTCTGTCTTCTATCTTGTTTAGAGTTTCTATTGTAATCCACTCCTCCTGGTGATGCTTCTTCGGACCCACTGTCTCTTGGCATGACGATCTTAAAGTTTCTTTCACTTTCTGCCACATATTGAGTACACTATATTCCTCTTCAACCAATTCTTGAAGCACTTCATATTTATTCTTCAGCACTAAGTTGAACTGCTCTTTTGTTTTAGGGTCTTTCAGCAGGCTAATGTTTTATTTGACTCTTCTGTCTGTAATGCTGTTGAGAATTCTCTTTAGTTTCAGCTTCACTCTTGCTACCACCAGGTGATGATCCGATGCTACGTCTACCCCTCTTTTCACTTTTACATCTTGTAATGACCTTCTAAATTTTGTGTTGATGCAGATATGATCGATCTGGTTCTCAGTTGTGTTGTCTGGAGATATCCATGTACTCTTGTGTATCCTTTTGTGAGGAAAGATGCTGCCCCCGATGACCATTTTGTTTATTGCACAAAAGTCAGCAAATCTCTCTCCATTTTCATTCATTACCCCAAGAGCATGAGTGCCCATGACAAGTTCATATCCAGCGTTGTCGGTCCCAATCTTGGCATTGAGGTCGCCCATGAGGATTGTGAGATCCTTGTTGGGGAAATTCTCCAGAATCTTTTGGAGTCTGCTTTAAAACTGATCTTTTTCCTCTTCGTCGCAGTCGTTTGTTGGCGCATAACTGGATTATATTCGTTTTGATCTTCTTCTTCTTTGTACGGAAGGAAGCAGTTATGATCCTGGGGTCGTGTGCTTCCCACCCAATCAGTGACCCCTATGCCTGCTTGGACAGCATAAGTCCCACTCCCTGTGAGTGGGGTGCGTCATTCTCTTCATGTCCAGAGTACAGCAGCAGCTCTCCTGTCCAGCTTGTGTCCACCTTGTCTCGCTGATGCCTAAGATGATCAGGTTCTTTTTCCTTATCTCTGATGCTACCTGTGCCATCTTTCCTGCCTCAAACATGGTCCTGACATTCCATGTACGATGGCGATTTTCCTGGTTGTCAGAAGGCTTTGTTGCTTCCTTTCGGCTTTCACCACAACTAAGCTTCATAGGTCTTCGTGATGAAGAGCCTTCTTCTCCCAGGGCAAAAATTTCAGATTTCTCTGTGGCTCGTGTTTTTTGTAGCAAAGGGTGTTTTTACAGGATGGGGTTGCTAGTCCCACGCCCAACCCTCCTCCTTTTTCAGCCGGGCTTGGGACCGTCCTTGGCGGAGTTTGCGTTATGATTGCCATCTACATTTGATTTTTTTATATATTTATAATGTATAAAAAATTGATCACGGTAGATTAAAAAAAATGAATTTTCATAAAAACACATAGAAAACAGATAATTTACTGCACTGTACTACAATTAGCGACCCATATCGTCTCATGCTTTTTCTAGTAAACTGCCGCACTATTTACAAATAGCCACAGCCATAAAAAAAAAAACAGGAAATGACATAGGTGACTAACGCAATTTAAAATGGCAGCTTCCAGGGGCGGTTGTCTTGTTGTTATTAGCTCTGCAGCCGAAGGTGATCCACAGTAGTTAATTTCACCCTTATGTTTCATCCTCTTTATGGTTATCCCTATCAGGTTATTAGTACTGAAAATATAGATTCCCAAAAAAAAAGTCATAAAGAAGTCAACTCTCTTGTCTTTAAAATGTATCAACGCTATTCAGAGTTATTCACAAAGTAAATAATACTCGAAGTGGCTACGGTAACATCAAGCACCATTATATTAGGGTTAGCGGGAGTACTCTTTTTTTTCGGCTACCGGCAATTATATTAGGGTTAGGGTGTGGAGCAATATCTATTGATGTAGCCCGGAAAAAAAAATACGAATTCCGTCTTGATGTTACCGCAGCCACTGCGAATAATATTAATAATTCATTCAATATAAATTAACTTATTATGACTTGTATAATATAAGTAAACTATAAAGTCAATGAAATCATTGTCTTCCAGTAACAATGTACCTTACATTTCAATAATCTCCTAAAATTGTGTTTAAATTAGGTAATTGTTAATGCCTAAGAAATAAATGGTTCTTTTATTTTCTAATCATTAGACTAATCATGCCTTGATAGCCAGTTTTTATAAGGAAATGGCTAGAGTTCTAGACAGACTCCGTATTATTTTTTTTTGGGGTCCATCTGTAGATGTGCGCATGCGCGTACTAGGCAGACTCCGTATTATTTTTTATAGCAAATTTGTTTTTTTTAGGGTTGGGATTAGGAATAGGGTTAGGCGCAATATCTATAGACGGACCCCGAAAAAAAAAATACAGAGTCCATCTAGTCGCGCATGCGCAATTAGTACGCGCATGCGCACATCTATAGACGGACCCCGAAAAAAAATAATACGAAATCCGTCTGGACGGAACTCTAGGCACTGCATTTTTATAATATATATGGCTATGCTATGGATACTATGGTCATGTAAAGGTCTAATGATTAAGTTACTTGAATGAAATATTTTCTTTACCTATATTTTTATAGCAACTTTAAATTATTAGCGTCTAATTTTTATGTCGATTTTGTTTGATTCACATTAGGTTATGATTAAGACCTTCTGTCCTTTGCCGCTTATTAAATATGAAAGTATTATCTCTTGTTGGCAGACTGTCGCTAACAATCATATTGTGTAAGTTACAAGATAATTTTTTTTAACAGGAGTTTCAGCACCTTCCTTTATGCAGGCATGCACTTTAATCAATCAGACATTTGCTATTCAACTGGCATCACCTGGGGTGAGATATTTTTTGAAAGTTTATATATGATTCACGTTGTATGCCTTCTTTGGTTTTTATATCCTGGAAGGAGGCATAGAATATATATTTATCAGAGTAGACTAATTTATTGTTTATATTTTAACTTCTGGTTGCTTCAGTCACTTTAAAGGCAGATGTATAAAATAGACTCCAGAGAAGCGGTATTTAGTATTTCTCTTACCAAGAGTAAAAGTAAATTTTTGATTACTTGTAGGTACTTGTACCTTTGAAATTTTGTACTCATAGTCTTACTTTAGGTACTCTGATAAGCAGATTTCCTTGGATTTTTTTTGGGGGGGTACCAAAAATGGTATACCTGAGCCAATGTATAATTCAGTCCTAAATAGTTATATTTGACAGGCAAATTTTTGTTTTACTTTAATATTTCATTCCAAACTAGTTTTTTTGCATAGTCATTCTTTATCGGCATCGAGTTTTTTTGCATTGTTATTCTTTATCGGCATTAAGTTTTAATTTTTTTACTGCCAATTTGGATCTATATCAATTATCAGAAAATAAGATAAATGTAACATTTTCCCGATGTTCTTTATTATTTAAGTGTCGAAAATTTAACAACAGATTTGTATTTTGCATTATTTACTTTATAAAACTTTGAATTTTGATTAAATTTTGTCAGTGTGTAATAAAGTTATGCAATTTTTAAGTAAGTTTCTAGTGCAACAAAGAATATATAGTAACCTTTCCTGTATTTATTTTTTTTTTAAATGAATTTTGCTCATGTTGCTAATAAAACTTATAACCTCTTATTATATTCTTAATTCTTTACAAAACAATACAGGTTTAAATTTAATTCCCCAGTACATATTTGAGATATTGTGTAAAATAGTTAGGTAAAAATTAGGGGTGTGCTGGATCCGTTTTTTCCAACCGGATCCGGATTTTCTTATGTTAAATCCGCCGGATCCGGTACCGTTTCCGGATTATGATTCCGGATTTTGGTACTTTGCAGATACCGGTAAACCTGAGGGGTTGGATGCCTTCTGAACAGTTGGCCTAAATGGTTAAATGACATTGGCTGATTAGAAGTTGGAAGTGAAGAACTATTGTAGTGCACTAATTGTTTTGAATCTGAGGAGAAAGTCAGACTCATCATTTGAGTTCCTCTCGTCTTGTCATTTGCTCATTGGATGATGGATGCTTATTGCTTATTGTTATTGTTCAAATGTTCATAGTTTATGATGTGTATTGAAATGGATAATTATTTGGAAAAAACAAATAACAAGATTGAACTGAATTGAGATTTGAGAACAATAATTCTGTATTTATGTACTTTACAAGTTTGAAAATTGTAATACAAATTTTAATGAATTCAATTGGCATTTGACAAAGCCATTATTCAAGCCTAATGAAGTAAGAATAAGATGTTGATAACTAACTTATGACTATTAGTTTGTTAACAGTGTCCACAGCCAAATAATGTACACATTCCAGTGATGCCACAAAATCACAGCTGAGCGCTGCGGGCCGCGGCTACGTCATACCGTCATTTAAACCAGGCTTGCGGAGCCGCCAAATTTTTTCCGGCTCCGGCTCCCACAAATTTGACGGCTCCGACACGGCTCCGGCTCCCTATTAAGATAGTATCACACGAGACAAAAATTTTTGTAATTGCGCCACACAAACATGCCGCTGATAAAAAGTTATGCACATTTTGTCGCGTTCACCCCCATAGCAGGCCCGTAGCTTGCGGGGGGCAGGGGGGCCAGGGCCCCATGCGTTTTGTCTGGCCCCCTCTGCTTATTTGTTCTACTTAGTAAAATGTATTACCTGCCCCCCTGCTATTGCCTGGCCCCTGCTGTAGAATTTTCACGCTACGGGGCTGCCCCATAGTCAGGAACTTGAAAAATATACGCATGTCGGTTTTACTAAAAACAAACCGTTTCAGTGCATCCAGAATCATATAATTATTTTCGACCGAGGTTTCACTAGTCGCCATTTTCATAAGTAATAAAAAGTTATTTCAATGATCAAATTAGCAAATAGTAAAATGATACATTATTTAAAATATTTTAAAGACTTCAGTATTTATATTTTTTATTTATAAATTCGAAGTGATTATTCGGACCCGGGTACCAATAAACTCCGATTTTTATTCGGACCCCGTCCCAATAAAGTCTGATTGTTATTCGGGCCCATGGCAAATATGCACTTAGCTTAGCTATACTTAAACTTCATTATTGTTTTTTTTTATAATTGTTTGAATTGTATGATTTAATCGTTACTCAGTGTCTCGGGTTCCACTAAGCGGACTCTGTATTATTATTTTTTCGGGTTCCGTCAAATAAAGTTTAAATATAGCTAAGCTTAGTGCATATTTGCCACGGGTCCGAATAACAATCGGATTTTATTGGGACCCGGGTCCGTATAGCCACAGCCTTATAAATTTATCTACTCTATTTCAGATATTCTGTTTATAATAAAATTGTTAAATACAGAAAGCGACCATTTTGTTTTTAGTCTATTACAAATTCGCGGCAGCCCCGTAGCGTAAAAATTCTACAGCATGGGCCAGGTATTCTACAACAGGGGCCAGGCAATAGCAGGGGGGGGCAGGTAATACATTTTACTAAGTAGAGCAAATAAGCAGAGGGGGACAGACAAAACGCAAGGAGGGCTAAGCTCCCCCCTGGCCCCCACACACGCTACGGGCCTGATTAGCGGTCAAATAATAATACGAAATGACGCGTTCTATTTGTCGTCTTAGTAAAAATTAATTTTAAATGATTGATACAATTATTCTATGAAATAAAACTGTTTTAACTTTATATATAACAAAATAACATGCCGTTAAAAAAAATTCGGAGGGTAAACAAGATTTAAAACGAACACAAAACAATTCCCCATTAAAGATTTCTTGTGGTGATGTGCGTGCACGCTATCATTTTAACGCTGTTACTGTTGTGGCGTTCGTAAAAATAACAACATTTCAAATTGTAGGAGGCAAACAATCAAACAAATTTTGAATTTTAAAGCTAAAAGCTAAAAAAAAAAAAAAATTCTGCTGTAAAAAAAAAAACATTTGGGAGCCGTGGAGCCGCCAGATTTTTTCGGCTCCGGCTCCAGCAAAAAGTAGCGGGTCCTGCTCCTCGGCACCGGCTTCACAAGCCTGGTTTAAACCAAAGAGCACAGAACATAGCGCAAGCGAAAATCGCCGAAGATGGCTTGGTGACATAGAGATCACCAAAGACCTTTAAATTTATACTAGACCGCTAACGTAATGTTAATTTTTACTCAAAAATGATACGCATTTTTAACATTTGAGTGAACGATAATATAAATCAAAATATGAATTAAAATTCGGTAAATTTTTAAAATCATATTTGACTTTTAATTCCTAGTTTAAATAGAATTATAATAACCTTTATTATAAAATAGAATTATAAAATAAAAAAATTGGGAAGGAATGGCTTTTAATGGAAGACGTTACGTTAGGGTTAGATTACCAACTCAGTGACTTGTTATATTAATTAGTGTATGAGAATTAGTGTTTCTTCACGGAAATTTCAGAATGGAAAAATATTCTATTTTTCATTTTACAATATTTAATATTCATATTTGAACTATTTTTTTCAACAGGAAATCTCGTGAGTGGTGCATTTTAATTTAATAACAAAGAAGACATCTTTTCCATCTCTCAGAGAAATCTAAATAACTTAAATGTTGAATTTATCAAAAACCATTCATTTCTGTTATTTATTTTGTGGCGGGCTGGCGGCCAAGCGCTTGGGCAGTATAGTTGCTTATTATTTCTGTTACAACGTCATTGGTGATTGCGGTTAAGATGACGTCACGAATAATAATTACTCATCCCTGCACTATCATGTATGGGATTGGGCCGATTGGCCACTATTAGCGGTGCTGACTCTATGTTCAAAACATTAAACAAGCTCAACGCTCGAAACAATCGATTAATGTATCGTTATCGTGTAGAATTCGGGAAAGAGAATTACTTTTATTTCAGATTATGGTCCGTGAGTCACAAAATCTGGCTAATTCAGAAATCCGGTATTTTCCGGATTCCGGAATCCAGTTATTCCGGATACATGTAAATCCGGCAGAACCGGATTTTACCGGATAGTGCAAAATCCGGCGGGACCGGATTCCGGCACACCCCTAGTAAAAATATCTTTTTTTTCTAGCCACTTTGACCTGACTTGACCCGAAGTTGGCTTGCTACATGCTTTTGTTTACATAGTCATATTAGATTTTTATTGCTAGCTTTTAAAATATAAAACATCTAAATCTATAATTAAGCATCTACTTAAATATTTTAATCTTTTTATTATCTTCCCCTTACACATTGATCAAAATTATTTTTACCGAAGTTATTTACAATCTCACATGTAAAAAAAACTATCTGCCATTGTTCATTATTAAAAGCAAACATTCTTGATCTATTTTTCGTTTCCCCACCTCAGATTTAGCTAAAGTGTTTTTTAATCATTACACATAATACTAACTCTCAGGTAAATATATTTTGAGATCATCAGTGCCCTCCTTCCTTGACCATGGGTGTAAAATGTGTCTCGTAGTCAATATGAATTGCTCTTGCCTAATTTTCAGAATTCTACAGTTTTTTTAGGCTTTAAATGTTCAGAAAAAACAAATATACAACTAAGAAATTTTGAAAAAATTGTGTTTTGAAACTACTGTTATAAAATCCTATTTAGATTTTGGTGCATCAACCTTTAGAAAATCTAAGTCAGAAACCTTTATCAGCTTTGATGACATGTCATGACAGCAGAAATTTTTTTCGATCATCCATAAAAAAATCAGATATATATTAAGTGAATTATAATCTATAAATAATCACAAATAAGTGGTGAACATTTGAACCTTCTATCTTTAAAAAGTCACTATAAATCATAACTTCTCTTCTAATTAAGATATAATCAATCATAAATGAGATATTGGTTGTTGGAATGTACTGTGCCATCTCTGTTGTACTCATACTTGCACCATGGGTACTTGTTAATGTACTTACAACATATCCGATAAACATTCATGTAAAGGTTATATTTATATGAACTGGTTTATAATGAGAAACTCAATTCATGTTCCATGGTTCATATAGTTTATTAACAATACAATAAAATATAAACAGTAGAATAAATCCAATATAAACTTAATTATCACAATGACTGATAATCTCTATAAGTCAATGAATAAATACTTGTTAACTTTCCAATAAACTCAACTGATTAACTAAACTCATATACTCTGATACACTGAATATGCTGATTCGCTAATTAACTGATGATCATCTAACTGAACTCTTTAACTGAACTCCGAACTGAACTGACTGACTTGAATACTCTCTCCTTCTCTGACTTGCACTTACAAACATCCTCTTTATATAATTTGCTTGCATCATCCTCAAACATTCTAGTCCCTCTCTATCACCTTCTTAGACAATCCTATTTACAATAAACATAATATTTATCCTCTCGAAGTAACTAGAGACTTGACCCCGTGACCTCAGGTTGACCTGGTTGGCCAAGCTCTAAACATACACACACACACCTGTGTGCGTAGTACACACAACTATACCATGACAATTCATAAAAGGAAAAAAGTGAAACAAATTTTTCTTAATCCCTAGACTTATACGGTCACCTTTGCCGTAATGAAAATTTTCTAAAATAGAAATAAGCTTTAAAAAATATGCTAAACCTTTGAATTTTAAAAGTTGTGGGATAAATGTATAATTAAGGTTTTTTCCATATAGATGACACTTAATTTAGGTAAGCTTAATAGATTTGATTACAATAATACACTTTTTAAAGTATTTATCACCCTAATTTATAAAATCACATAATAAACATATTAATAAACAAGTAGTGTTTGTAATAAGAATGTTTTTAGTAGCAGAAGCCATATTATTAAGGTTTATACAAAAGCCGACTTTTAAAAAAACCGGTTGTCGAAGGTCAATTTCTCAAATAAAAAACGTCGAAAACCGGTTTTCGGTTTTACTATAAGATAAGTGAAATAACGGATATTTAAAGCATTCTAGCAATAATTACTTTCTATGTATGCCGTATATAATTAACGTGCATGAAAATGAATAAAGTTTAATGTAATTATGACTGGTGTGCCGCTCTGAATTCATTTCATTGATCGCTCACCCGCTCAGCTTAGAGGGAACATTGCTCATCACCCCTCTCTTCATACAATTATCTCCTCACCTACACCCTCCCATCCCTGAGATGTATTAGTTACACCAG
Source organism: Bulinus truncatus (assembly GCA_021962125.1). NCBI lineage: Eukaryota > Metazoa > Mollusca > Gastropoda > Planorbidae > Bulinus > Bulinus truncatus. The sequence goes on from JAGDYQ010000105.1 coordinate 2,598,198, forward strand.
TCATTATGGTTGCTAGTCTTATCCTCGGAGAATTTTCAATTATTACTATTGTTTACGTTTGACGATGTTAAAATGCTATCTGTTGTAATAAAAACTACAATAATTTGAATGATATTTTATGTTATTATTACTTTTTAATATATGGGACTTTTTCATTTCATAATAAAAACCTCAGAAACTATTGAAAACTGTAGATTTTTCAAAAAGAAAAATCAAATCAGGACGCGGGCAAGACGCCATTTGGAATTCTTGTTTATTATATTATTAGATTTTTTTATGTTTTGACAATTGTGTGCAAAATTGGATACCTGTAAGACAATTAATAAAAAATAATTTTCAAAAGGAGTCACAAAGAAACAGCAAAACTGGATGTCAAGATCCTATTCTTAATACATGTATAATTAATATAATTAACTTATTTATAAACTTTAGTATGACATAATCATCTATGGACTTAAGTGTAGTTTTAAAAAAATGATGTTGAATCTATCACATATATATCTTGAATTTTTTTTTTATCAGTTGTCTTCTCTGTTTTATCTCAATAGGGCAGGCAAGCAGAATATATCAATCAAGATGATTCAAACAGACGGTGGTTTAATGAATTTAGATCGAAGTCTAGTTCAACACCTATAGGCCTGGAAACAGTTGATGGTAATTGAGAAGTTAATTAATTGTAAATAAATATAGTATTATTACTGATCGGTTAGATTAAGTTAAGTGTTTAAAGATAACTTTGGCCTTTATAATTATATTTGTGACCACCTGTTTTTTTTTATCACAAAGCTTTTGAGGTTTAAAATATGTGAACAAATTTCTGCTTTACAGTGAATCGTTACACAGCCCTCTTAATTCCAGCTTGTCCTGGAGCAGTTCATGATTTGTCATCTAATAATGACCTCGCCCAAATAATTACTCACTTCATTAAAGGAAAAAGTACGTATTTGTTTAGAAATCTGATAATCTTTTTATAAATAAATAAATACTAATCCTAGTTATTATCACCTGGGGTGCACTTATCCAGTTTTGCGAAAAACAGTTCATTGCATTGAAATTGTGGGCTGTTTTATTATTAAAAATGATATAATGTTTCCACTCGACATCAAGTTAATTACCAATCTTACACATTTTTTAGGTGTTTTTTAAACATTTTGAAACTTTTAGTAGCACATGTCAAATTATTTTTATCTCTGATGAACCCTGATGCATCATCCTACTTTATAGACTATTTCTTTATGATACTACCTAGGTTAAATTGTCTGATTTATTCCAGTCAAAATAAGCTTAATTACATCTGTAACTATATTGTTGTTTTTGAGTAGTTAATCATGACATACTTTTTATAAATAGAACCCATTTGTGCTATTGGCCATGGTGTTGCTGGGCTATTCTCTGCAAGAAAAGAAGATGGGAAATCTTGGTGGTTGGAAGATTATTGTCTGACTGCAGTAAGTTTTCATATTACATGTATTTGGACAACTTAAACTTGTTTATATAATAGTATTGTTATAACTCTCATTGGCCTCGTAGTATCTGGGAATTCCCTATATCAACGCACCATAGAATTTGCGATTTGTAGTAACAGCAGATAGAGAGAAGTGAGAGTAATGAAGCCTGCAAGAACAGTGACCATTATTGTTGTTCATTGTTTGAAATCATTAAATGCTCTGTGTGTTCAGTTATTAAACTGTGAGAGCATTATGTTAAAGTAATTATTTAAATTGGGGGTACAAATATAGTGTAGATAAGTTGACACATTTAAAAAAAAATAATTATCTAGCGCCTGAACATTTTTATTTTCCAATATTTGCCAATTCAAAGGTAAATAAAAAAATAAAGACATGCTATAAAGAACAAAGTTATAGTATGAATATTTATATTAAAATCTTATACATTTATTAAAAAAACATGACAAATTAATAATCAAAATTGTTTAATAATAAACCAACTCCCTTTGGAAATTAAATTGATAGAGGTGTCATTTTTGCCAAAAATATACTAAATTCTGTTATTTATATATGTCTTTGTGAATGTCATGTTTTAACAACATGAGTATTGTTTAAATCTTATCCCTTTAATTACTGGCCCTTATACCTATGTATACTTCTGAAAATCCGGGAATGGGGAGATTACTCTATCAAGATTATTTGTATTTTAAATAGGGCTGTACCGGAATCCGATTCCGGTTCCTGTTAAGCCAGATTCCGGCAGTTTTAATAAATCCGATTCCGGTTCCGATTAAAATGTGCCGGATTTAAGCCGGATTTCTTTGTTTTTTAAACTTTTGGTGTAAGAAATTATATTGGCGCAACATAATTTTTAAATATTTAGCGCTATACAGTTAAATTAAAACAATAACTCCTTTCTTTCCTGCATTTTCAAAAATACAATAACGTCAATCGCTTTTAGTTCTATATGTAAGTAAAAATATATTAAAAAGGAAGATTTGAATCGTATTTAGTCTAGTAATAATACGACACTTTACCTTACGCTTCTTTTGATACATTGTTTTCTATAAACTATATTTAACTATAGAAGGATAACTTCTTCAAAGAGCAGACAACGATCTATTTTTGGGTGTGTACAGTTTAAAAATAGTTCAATAGTTGATTTTTCTGAAAATTTTTTAATTTAGTGGATTTTGTCATGATTTGAATAAAATTCCTCGCATATTTAGATAAATAACTTGAAGATACATTTTTAATTGAACATTAAAGTGATATTGATTTAGATTTGAAATGCATTTTAATTTCCGTTTTATGGGAAATAGTAAGATAATGATTTAAAGTAAAGTATGAATGAAATAACAAAGTTTGATTAATTCACATATAAATATTATTTGTAATTTATTTATTAATAAACATGTCTATTATACTTTCTAAGATATGTTACCCATTTCTTTGTTTGATTATAATAGAAATCAAGTTAAATTAGGTACAGCTTTATTAAAATATTTTTTTCAATACAAAGAACCTGTTTTTTTGACAGAGTTATCTTTCTTAACTCAAGATTGGTGAAGTCACATTCCTCAAGATCTAAATGGTTAATACTGTTTTTTACTATCTAGAACTTAAAAACTAAAGTTTTATTCTATTATTCATTCTTATGTCTTTTTTTTATGTTAGGCGAGAAATTACTACTTCGTTCGGAATAGTTACTATTTAATTTGGTAAAATCCGGTTCCTGTTCTGATTCCGGCAGGATTCAAATATTAAATCCGGTTCCGATTCCTGCAGGATCTAAAAATTGCAATCCGGTACAGCCCTAATTTTAAACCATTTTTGTTTCTAAAATGTCTTTTACAATATGACTTTTATATATTAAGAATAAAGTTTACTAACTATATATCTTTTTAATGTCATTCATTTCAACACATGTTACATGTATTCTCTTAATAATATTTTACTGCATTTATTTAAAAACAAATTCCAGATTTACATGTAAAGTGACAATTAAATATATAACACAAGCTCATACTGTGATGTCTCTAAAGTTAGATGGATAAATTTGCAATATAATCATATAGCAGAAAACAAAATTTCAAGCAACAAGAATTTTATTAGTATTCAATATGTTTTACATTGAAAATTATTAATTTTACAAAAAAATTAGTATTTTCCCTTAGCATAAATCAGACAAATTTGATCTTTGTAAGAAGCTTGAGTGAAAAAAATTGTACAAATATTTTTTTAATGATAATTTTAAGCTATTTAATAAAAATGCTTTACAAAAATAATATTGAAAAATATGCTGTGAAATTTTCACATAATGTAAAGATCCCTACTTTCAGGACTAAACTATTCATTTAGAAATAATAGTCATGGTTGGTAGGTAATTTAGAATTTTGTTTACAGCATACAGATGTTGAGTGTAGCTAAATGCTGAAGGACCTAAATCTAATGTTGGACCTTTCTGCATAAGTATAATTTTGAAACAAAAAAGGTTTTATAAATAAATAGCATTAAATTATTTTGTTTGTATTTTGCTTTCATAGCCTTCATTATTTGAAATTGGACATCTTCCTGAATTTTCCACAATTCCAGTTATACCTGAAGATTTTATTAAAGATCATGGAGGAAAATATACAGGTACTCAATAAACACATTTTGATTTTGTGTAAATTGCAGTTTAAGTATGTCTGTATCTTCTTTCCAGTTCTCTTCAGTTTTAATTCAACCATGCAGAAATCTGAGATGATTGATGTCCTTAATATTTTATAAGGTCTCTATTTCCTATTTGCATCAAAAACAATATGCTTGGAATAATAATAAACATGATTTGAAGAATGGGTGTTAACTTCTTCATGCTGTGTATATGTGAACTATGGTTAAATAAATTTGATATGCAATAAAAATGTCTCTTAAATGTACCTTTTTTCAAAGATGGCATTTCAAATTATAGGCTGCTGAGGATCCTTACAAATATTCAGAGAAACTATGTAAATTGTGCTTCAGTGAAAATGTATTTTGTCTTCTTATGATTTTAGCTTCAGAACCTGATGGAATTCATGTTGTAATAGACAGATGCTTAATTACTGGCCAAAATGCACAATCTACTCTCACAGCTGTACAGAATTTGATTTTGATGTGTAGCCAGAAGTAAGTTTTAAGGTTAAGTATTTATTTCTCTTGGATATACTTTTTATATTATGTTTTTTTCCTCCTATTTCATTTATTTAGCTGTTTTGTTAACATCTTAAACCTTATCTTTAACTCTGGTATAATTAAAAAGTAACATTGGATTATTAAAAAGCAGAAAAAAAAATGGTTAAAAAGAAATCTGAAAGTAAAAAATTTACTTCAGTGTCTTTATATTTCTTTCTTATAAAAATTCATCATATTCTTGATAAGATCTTTTTTAATTGAATTATTAAATGAATTATTAAATGAATTATTGCAGTAGAAAAAATGTGTATGTTTATTTATACAAAAAGCAATAGCCTTCCATCCTTGTTTACCCTTCTTAATTTCTGCATGACCAAAGTGTACCCCGTGCATTTGCATTATTTTAAAATATTTTATTTAACCAATCACCATTTTAAAACTATTTCCTTTATATTTTCTTTTCCCAAATTCCTTGCAGACATTAAATGTCTGAAATTTCTCAAGTGCTTTGTGAGTTTTTAAACTTGATTGGACAAGAAGTTTTGTGAATAACAGATAGAAAACTTAATCCAAGGGATATAAGATTTCTTATGCTGTCCTTTCCGCTAAGATGGTTTCCACTGAGATATTTGACATGGTTATGTAAGTTTTAATAATATTGATTTGATTCATAGCATATCATTTACCTTTCACAAGCCAGTAAATCTAGAAAGTTAATAATATGCTAAAAAAAAGGTTGTAATAAAAAATAGTGGTGCTCTTTATATTAGCAAGTGATAGATTCATAAATTATTTTACAAATTTTAAGAGGTTTTTTTTTTAATATATCCATCACTTGCTACTGCGAAAAGCACCCAAAATCAGTTTTTGAGTTTTTTTTAATTACTATGGTCTGGGCTAATTTTTTTTGGTTAGAAAAAATTGTGGGTTTTTTTTATTTAGTACACACATTCTTTTTTCTACATTTCCATTGAATTAATAACTAAAATAACAAACTATAATTTTGGGCAGACAGATTTTAAATTTTTAAATGTACTTAACTATTAATAAAAAGGGTAATGTTATTATTCCAAAATCAAATTTTGTTTTCCTATCTGAGTGATATATGAATTTAATAATGTATCTTCCTTATTGTGTGAAGAGCTGTTGAGATCAATTTGAGCATGACAAACAGGACAAGTCTAGTTGCTCACTAGCCAATGCCCTTAGACAGCTGACTTTCTGTCCCATTCCCTTAGAGGCTTAGTATCGGTTTGTGTACATGTGAGAGTTCAGGAATTGTAAAGTCATCAGAATATATATATAAATATATATATATATGAGATCCGCATCACTGAAATTAAACTTTTATATGACTTAAACAGAAAAATTAAATAAGACCAGGTCTTTTTGTCTGGAAAAAAGTGTACAAAAAATATTTGTTTATATTTAGAAACATTTTTAAACTAATTTATCTATGATTATATTTTTGATGTTTTTTTTTCTGCATTATACTATTAAAAGCTATTTGGGGATTTTTGTACTACATCAGAAAGTCAAATGTTGGTACATCTTTTTATGTTTATTTTCACTTATAAACAATAGTTAATACAGTACATTTTATGGTAAATGTATGTAATGAACCTATTTACTAATCATAGTATTCAATTGTCACAAATCTGATAAATGACATGGAGTAGACATGGCTAGCAGTATTTATTAAGCTTAGTTTGCTAAATTTACTTTCCCTGTTACATCAGTATAAGGTCACTTTTGTGACCTTACACACTTTCTTGTTTCCTCAAACTGTATTATCAGTCTCTACATCTATTGCTATAATAAGAATTTTAAAAATCTTTACTCACTTTCTGGTGATAGTCCAAATGGATTTAAAATGTTTTCCTTCACTCCAAAGTACTTGAAGGGCCCACAATTACTCAAAGCTTTTGTTAGCCCTGTCTAAAGCTAATCAAACAAATTATATACCATTGCGCCACAAAAAGTTTTTGTTCATTCTAAAACTATTCATACAAATTAAATGTATTTGCCATTAAAGACTTTTTGCAAAGAACTTTACTAGTGATATAATTTTTTTTCCATTATTGCATAGGATAAATAAATTATTAAAAGGTATGTTTCATTAAATAAGGTCACAGAGCAACATTTTTAGTTGAAATCTTAATATATGAAAATAAGACTGTTAGTGGCTTAGTGCCCTATACAAATCTGCTTATTTGAACCAGGAGTAACCAAACTTGGAATGATACTCCTTTATTACAATTAGAATTTTCTTAAATTAGTTGTTGTTACAAATGTCAGGATATATCTATTGATGATTTTAAAAGCTGAATTTACAGCCTTTTAGCTTTCATTTTAGAAATGACCTTGACTATTGATATCTTAGTAATGCATATGTGAACTATTTAATGTATAACAAGGTGGTTATTAATTTTGAGATAAAAAGGAAAAAATTTACTCTTATTTAATAGTTGAGACTAGAATGAATTTTAAATTTGCTAATTTTTATTTTAATCAGAATTATTAATATATCACTGTAAAAATAGTAATACCTTGTTTTCCTTGACTAAGGTTATTTATAGGGCTCAGATTTTTATGATCTTAAAAAAAAGGAAATATGCAGTGATTTTGGCCTTAATAAATACCTAACGATCTAAAAAGTTAAAAATATAGCTTTAAATGCAACTTTTACCTTTCAAAAACAGGATTTTATCAACTACTTTTCAATGTTGTAGTGGAATAAACACTTATAATTGCTAAATAATGGTGAAGCTATTACCAAATTGTATTATTTTCTCAGAATTTTGTTTACTAAGAACATGTTGGTAATAGATGATATTTATTATGTGCATTTGTATGACATATAGCAATTGTTATATTTCTTTTAGATTAAGAATAACATTGTTTTAAATACTCATAAATTAAATTTATCCGAAAAAAAAATGGGAAAATTTGAGTCCTTGTTATTTTATTTTTTTAATCTTGTTATTTAGAAGGAGTTTTTGATTTTTAAGGTTAACACAAGTACCTAGACATGGAAGAAATTTAAATGGTTGTTCTCCTTCAATTCCCATAAAGAAATACCTAAATACATAAAGCATTACCATCAAACGCCAATTTTTCTTTGGCAGCATATAATTGAACCAATTGTTTTAAACAGCACAAGCTCCACATTTATGTGTGTATTTGTACCCCCATTCCTGATTATCCAGACTAAGATATTGATATATATATATACTTTGTGAACAATCATAAGACTATGGTATTTATGACTATATTCTTAGTGAACAATCGTAGAGTTCCCCAAGCGATTAGCTACTACCGTATTTTTCGCCGTATAAGACGCTCCGGCATATAAGACGCACCCAATTTTAAAGGAGGAAAATCTAGAAAAAAAAGATTCTGAACCAAATACTGTACTAAAATATTTTATATCGACTGTATAAAGTAAACAGCAGTTTAAGAACAATTTTATGTCAACCATGTAACATATTAAGAACAATCTTTACTCTCATTAACAGTCAGTAAACAGTGAAAGTAACAAAAATCAGTCTGTAATGTTTTTATTCGAACCCCAAGAATTCCTCGTCTTCGCTGCTAGCAGAAATGAGGAAGGACAGATCCTCGCAGTCATTGTCATCACTTTCTTCCTCACTGGTGTCAAATAAGACGTCGTCTTCTGTTCCGTCCAAGGCATTACTAATGCCACACTTCTTGAAGGATTTTACAACAATGTCCTCCTTCACGGAGTCCCATGACCTTTTAACCCTTTCTCACATACACCATACACGTTGTTTGTGATCTACCCAGGCGGCACATTATGACGTAGGGAGGGCGGTGTGTCTTCTCCCCGTGATTCGGGGGCGGAGCTTGTGGAGCCATTCTTCTGCCCATCAATCATGGGCCTCCAATAGACTAGTGGGGGCGGAGCAAGACCGGCAGTATGAGGTAGGGAGGGCGGTATCTTCTCCCCGGGATTCGGGGGCGGAGCAATCCTTCTGCCATCAATCACGGGCATCCAATCAGCGGGGCAGAGTACGGACATCAGTAAGCATTGGCTGGAGGAGGCGGAACCAGGAGGCAGACATGCGGACATTTCAGGGCAGCATGGATTGATCGGGTGCCCGGGAAGCGGCGAAATTGTGCCCACACTGCCCAGCAAGGAGTGAGACTGCTCGGGGAGACATGAGGGAAGCCCGAACACACACAGCCTGGCTGTGCAGGGAGTGTCACAGAAGTCACCACAGCCCGCAGTACGTGCCCCAAATCCAGCCCGCAGCACACACTGCATAAGGAGAGGACTGCGAGTAAGCGCCACACAAAGTTGGGGGCAGTTTTAATGCATGTAAAATGTGTATTTGCCGTATAAGACGCACCAACTTCCCCCCCCCCCCCCCCCCCCCCAGTTTTGGGGAAGAAAAAGTGCGTCTTATGCGGCGAAAAATACGGTAAATCTGTTTTTATTTTATGAGCCCATCCAATAATGATGAAAACATAGAAATTGTGAAAAAAAATTATTACATTAACAAAAGTTATAAATGGAAGAGGAGCAAATTCTGGGACATCTTTTAAACACTTTGTCACTAAATTATTTATTCCAAAAACTCAGTGTATTTTGTTAAAATTAAGGTCTAATAAAGAGGATTAAGACCATGTTTAGGAATGTTCAAATGTGTGAATTTATATTTCAATAAGATGTATGACATTACAAATGTTTTAAAAACAATATCAAACACTGTTATATCTGTTCAATAAGACATATACATGTAATAAGGAGAAATGAATAACCTTAGGATCTGTGAAGCGATTTAAGCAAAACTTTTTTTTTAATGCTAGTGAGTAAAAAGTTTTTGACCTATGAATTTTGAACTTTTCAGTTGTTTTTTTTATATCTGCAGTCAACTTTGATATTAAATTTTTCCTTCTAACAATGCTTTCTCCATACAAAAAATGTAATGAAGATTTGGACATTTTTTTCTCTTAAAAAAAAATTCTTCTTTAAATGGACTATATAGCATTGTAAAAAAAAATCTACAAACTGGGAATAAAATTAGAAATGCTGTTCATACTAAAGGATGCATACTATAAAACATGCTATTAATTTAAGTTATATTTGATTTTTGGTGGACTTCATTCTTAGTGCCTTGCTCCCCAAAGATTTTGAGATGCATTAAGGCGTGATTTTGAAGAGAGTGATATTGTTCACTGAAAAGATATTTTTTCGAAAAAAGCTCAAATATCTGTTGTATGTTTTTTGTTGAAAGAAATTGCAGTTGATGTTTATTTCTGAAATGTAATCAATTCAATCATATCGTGGGACTGTATTAAGTCAAAGTATCAAAATGGACTCAAATTTCTTGTCAGCTTGTCTTAATTTGAGTCACAGTTTGAACACCTATGTGCTAAATGAAACAACACTTAACGGCTAAATGTAGGGGATATGTGAGTAGCTCTTTTTGTACTTATATATATATATATATATTATTTCTTTTTCCAGTAATTATTGACTTCCTTTGTTATTAACATGGATTATCTAAACAATTTTTAGAATATTATTCAACTGTTGACGTGTGAATTTTTCTGTTTATTTTTGTTTCTTTTGATTTTCTTTTATTTTGTCAAGAGGTCAGTTATATGGATCTGAGCACTTGCTGCATTTATATTCCTGCAAAATGATCTTATATTTCACTTTTTTTTATCACCACTACACATTTTAAATTTAAGCAGTGGTAATCTAACTAAAACAATTTTTCCTTTAGTACAAACTAAATTAGAATCAAGTAAATGTACTTTTCAGACATTTTTGACACAATGAGGCTGCCAGTCTTACAATAAAAGGCTAAAATGCTAATGAAATAACTATAATGGGGTTTAAAACAGGTTTAAAGCATAACAATGTTAAATGGAACACAGTGCGAAGAGGAATATGACTTTTCTAAATATGCATACTTTGCCATTTTAATGTGTTTAATTCCTACATTTGACCTAGCCATTTTTTTACTTGTCCTTACCTCACTCCCGCCCTCTTCCTGCTCCACAGTGAAAATAATTCACTTTCAAAAACAATTTTTTTTTACTTATTTCTATTAGTTACCTACTTTTAGTGCATTGGTATTTAGACCTTGAATTATTTGTTTATTAAAATTTTTTTTAACATTTTACTTTGTACATTTTTTTCTGTTTTCTTTTTATACAGGCAGGTCAAGACTACAAACTCATCTTCCAACAAGATACAATAAGGCCAACAATCATCATCATTTGTGATATGTTTTATATTGTTATAATATTTATTCCAAACTGATTAAAAAAATACTTTATGTACTAAATAGTTCAATATTGAGCTACATTGACATTATGTTTTCATCCATTTAGCCTATTTCAAATGTATCATTTAAACATAATTGAAAGGACTTAAAAAATATTGTAAATTTATTTCAGTCTAAAAAAATATGTTGCAAAAATTAAATTTGAATAAAGATTGCAAGTACTTTTTACCTCACCCCTTTTCAATTGGCTGGTGGTATATTTCCTGAAAAAACTTATAATAACTTATGATTTAATATCAATATGCAATCAATAATTTGAGGCTAACATGATGAAATGTAGAGAATAATGTATATTTTCAATATTCTTATGGTTTTCAAATTAATTCATAAAGCAAATTTTAGCTTTGACTAGCTCCTCCAATTTTCTATAAAACTGAATTAAAATATGTCCACATTAAATTTTCCATTAAGTCTTTTAAGTAAAAAGCATTCAATACTATACTATTCTAAATCTGCAGGTGAGAAAAAACAAGCAATAAGTCTTTTCCGTTTCGGACAAAGGACATTTTAGAACCTTTTCGTGTACGCAGTGGCTACGGTTATGCTGGACGAAATCCGTATTTTTTTTTTTTCCGGGTTACAGCCATAAATATTGCTCCACGCATATGGATTTTGATAAATTTAGAGAGGGAAGTAATCATGTTGAATAACTATTACAAAAATAAATAATGATTACGCCCCTTTGATTAGCTTTTATTTTTTATATTTAAAATATAAGCAAAAACGGTACATAAGAAACTCTTATTTTTTTGCCCTGCGAGGTCAGATCGCGAAATGGACTTTTGATGTACATTTGGCAGGCCAAGACCTACAAAATAATATATACATAATGGGTCTAGGACTTATGGTTGCTGAGATATAGGGCGCTCCTTTGTTAATATAGCTTATATAGTCTATAGTAAAAAAACGGTACTTAATACGCCCCCTTTTTCGGCCCTCAGAGGTCAGATCGCGAAATGGACTTTTGATGCACACATGGCAGGCCAAGACCTACAAAATGATATATACATCATGGGTCTAGGACTTATGGTTGCTGAGATATAGGGCGCTCCTTTGTTAATATAGCTTATATAGTCTATAGTAAAAAACGGTACTTAATACGCCCCATTTTTCGGCCCTCAGAGGTCAGATCGCGAAATGGACTTTTGATGCACACATGGCAGGCCAAGACCTACAAAATGATATATACATCATGGGTCTAGGACTTATGGTTGTTGAGATCTAGGGTGATGACGGACAGACAGACAAAACGGGGACAATAGAGCATTTTTTTTTCGAAAGTGCTCTAAACATATCTGCCAGCTCACCACACAAACTAAGCTTCAGGCTTTGTTATGTTTTCACTCCCTTTTGACCTAGTTTTAGGCCTATATTCTTATTTTGTAATTTAAAATAATTCAAAGTCGTATTTAATTTTTTAAAATAAATAAAAATATACCCGATTATTAACAGCAAATGATTTTATAAGGCTTCGAAAAAAAATTAGGCTGATGCTACGTGCACCCCAAGTTTGTCCTAGTTTTAGTTCATAAAGAGATAAAGAGCTCTTCTTCGCAAAAGGGTATCTTTATTATTGTAGCTCTCTTAAACTGAAGATCTAGTAATTACGGAAAACTCTTTTGTTTAGGAGATTTATTGTGCATAGCAGCAAAATAACGCTACTAAGCATAGATATATGTCTATATTATATATATCTATGCTATTAAGTCTCGATAGTAGATGACTAAGATATATACTTGTTAACATCGGAAAAGCTTATTTTCTAGTCCAAGATTACTATGAATCATTACAATTTATAGTTAATCAGTCCGCTTTTTTCTAAATTGGTTTATTTATAATAATTTATATGAAAGTTGAAATGGGAAAACAAACGAAAACTGTTGAAAGTTGTGTGTGAAATTTCTTGTCAGTGGTCAAGAGTGAGTGCCGCTGAGTGGACATGAACAATTGACAATGTCTGAGAAAGGGTAGAAATACTAATGCTGTAATAAACAAACATTTAATTAATAACGTATTTTTAATTAAATGGCTTTTATATGATTAGCATAACAATTTTACTCCCTTCTTTTGTGATATCCACAAAATAGATTTAAAAAATGTTATAATTGAATAATTCTTCACAAAATTAAACAACTCTCTCATGAATAATTTTCCCCCTCTTCAATACACACTCTCCTCAATTTCGGCTGTCCATCAACTACACATGTTATGACTTTTTAGAAGCCCTTGTCATCAATATCAAACTTTCAGTAACACCCCCCTCTCCGTAGTAAAATTAAGTCAATCTCTTTGCCCCCCCCCCCCCCCCCAATAAAAAAAAAAAGATTCAGGGCACAGCGTTAAATTCGCCCCTAAATTCATAAGGTCGGACATGGTCACAGCTATTTGACCTACTTAAAAAAAAGTGTATTGGACGTATCAAACAGTAACTAGGATTGTACATCGGTGAAGGCCATGGACCCATTACAGCTCTGACCATTTCACCATTCAAGCCAATCTTCTTGATTTTAAATCATTTTTTATGCCCCCTGCTTATTTGTTCTACTTAGTATAATGTATTTCCTTCCCCCCTGCTATTGCCTTACGCCACTGCTGTAGATTGCCTGGTCTCTGCTGTAAAATTTTCACGCTACGGGGCTGGATGAGATGTCAGTGTAGTAGAGCGCTTAACTGTTTACGTTGAAGATATGGGTTCGAATCCCTCAGTTTGTGACACTGGCTGGAGAAAGAAAAGACAGCTGGTCATTGTGCTTAAACCACACAATCATATACACTGGCTTTGACTACATAAGTCGTTTAGCTAACGGTCTGTATAGGCTTCAAGGAGGAATCATGTGTGTTGGACAAATGCAATGTGGATGTGTTATGGCCACTGTGAACATCGTTTTTTTTTTAAAAGACGAAAGTTAAACTGTTTCATTAAACTTTGTGATGACTTTATTACAATTAAATATGATGTGCATGATTTTATTTCAAAATCGTATTGAAAAATTAAAAAAAAATATATAACAGCATATAATCATTAAATAAGTTTTACCCTTTGCTAAATAAAAACAACCCTCATTTATTTGTAAATATACGACCAATATGACTCACATAATCAGAAATTTGTATCAGCTTTGCTCATTAACGGATTAATCATATTTAAAAAAAAATATTTTCATATGTTCCAATATACTTCATAGTATTTGTTGATTTCCCATTTTCCATGGTGTCACAGGTGTCTTAACCGAGACTTATACGTCACTCAGCCATGCAAAGTTAAAGACTGCTGACCTCGATAAGTCATTGTGAAGTAAACTTTAAAAAGCAAACGTGTAAATCAAATTATAATTTCTTTTGAATTGCTATTCAATAGGTAAACAATTTATTGTTGTAAAGTCATTGGCATCTATTGATGTGACATTTTGCCCAAAGCACCTTCTTTATTACGTTATTCTTATCTACAGTTAATACATTGAAGAAGGCATAAGAAATAGCTCAATGTTATATTATGTAAAAAAGGTTCTAAATTTATTGAAACAGTTTTTTTTTTTGCAAACAAAAAATACTGTAAATAAAATTAGTTCAACATTTTTATCTGTTCTATTAAATATCTTTATTTTTTAAATCAGTGCTCGATTTAAGAAAAAACATTCTGCTGAGCCGGGAATAAATATGTATGGTTTCTTCCCCGGCTGGGATATATTAGCTAAAGCAGAGCCGGGATGACAGTTCTCAGTGCCGGAGATATCCCCGGCATCCCCGGCGGTAAATCAAGCCCTGGTTCAAATTAAAAATCTATGTACATACGTAATTACTGACAGTGCAGTCAACAGTGGCCCATGCTAACGCATAGTAAATATTTAATCAATTTAGAATATCCTGACGCACACCTCTTCTACTAATAATGCAGCTTGTCGTGCAGAATAGGAAAAACCGTCGCATAAATAAAGTCGCTATAAATGAAAATCCTCTATGATATAATTTCACGGAAGTCGGCTGCGCATGTGGCAGAATGGGAACGCCGCCGCTATAAAAAAATAAAAAAAAAATAATAATGCACTTGGGATATTCTCTATGACGTTATTTCCCGATGGTACAACTTTTTTATTAATTTAAATTTATATTATTTGTAAAATAAAAGCGCGACAAGTAATCAGCCAGTTGTAAATATTGCATTGCTGACTATATACTTCTGGTCTTGCTGCCGGTTAGCGTGTAGTTATTTTAAACGACTATTCCCATATTAAACATTTTATTGAGATAAAACCTTTAGTTGCGAATGCAACGGGCAACTACAATATCTTCATTAGCCGTGAAGATTATACCTGCTGCACACATGTAGCGAATTAACACAGTGCCGTAGCTAACTACATTGTCGCCCTCTGCGAGTTACTTTTTTCGGTGCCCCCCCCCCATTCTTTACAATCTGGAAATGGCAAAAACATATGTAAACATCGCTCTAACAGCGCCCTTTAGCTAAGCTTGTCGACCTGTGCGGATGCACAATCCGCAGTACCCCTACCTACGCCACAGATCTTATTTCCCATGCAACAAAATATTAGACGTAAAAACATAGATCAAATTTTTAGCCCTTGTCAACAAACATAGCTATAGTCATGATTTTAAGCATATTCAAGATACATTTTAAACTCAAAAGTCAATGTAGCAAACAGTTATCAGCAATTCCAAAATAATGTTCATTTATTTAACAACATATTTGCCAATGTAATTCAAAATCATGCTTAATTTTTTAACAGTTACTTGACTCAATATTTTCTTGAAACTGTAGGAAAGTTTTTACATTTAACAAGCATGTATTATTTAGATAAAAATTGACATTTCATCGCAATAATTAGGAAATAATATTTTCAAAACTGTAAAAAAAAAATAAATATTCCAAAGTAATTATAAACGACTCACGAAATGCATATTTTTAATTTATTCTTTAGTTTACTGTTTTATGTTTAGGTCGTTAGCCAAGTAGAGCCAACTATACAATTATAAAATATTACATGTCAATAATTTATTTGATTTGACATTCTATTCAACGCCTACTCGATTCACTGTGTAAAAAGCTCAATTGTTATTCAAGGCAAAAATGTGTTCGCTAATTTTCTATGACTCATTATGCAGTCATCTTAAATATACAGAGAAACTAATTCTCCACTAGTCGCACTGACTGTCAGCCGCTTCAAAAGGTGAGTGCTTTAAAGAGACGACAGTTATACTAAGAATGTAAAAATAAAACTCCTGGCCTATTTCCTTTGTTTATAACTTTAAGTAGTAGATGATTATTGTTGTTAATTATTGTTCTAAAATGTGGTGTGTTTTTTATATAATGATTTGCAAAACAATAATTAAGCATATTTAAACCTTTTAGTAAATGGAGAGTGAGTTAATTTTTATTTTATCGTTATTTTCCTTTGTTTCTCGCTTTAACTGATTGCTAATTATTTCTCTTTAATTTGTGTGTGGCTTTTTTTAAAATAATGTTTTACCATTTTATGATTATTTAATTTAACTTTCTTCAGCTATTAAAATAATTCCTAACAGAATTATATTCGAAGAGTGGAACCATTGTAGGGAGTGACTGAAAATCAGAAGGCGGAGATAGTAGATAATTTTGTTTACAGCTTTATATGTTTGATAATTATTTTTCTAAAATTTGTGTGGGTGTGTTTTTTTTTTGTAATGCACTGCCATTTTATGTTTCATTAATTTAAATTTCGCAGTTCTTTCTATAAAAATGTCTAGCAGAAGAAGATCTGCTATATTCGAAGAGTTGCAACAATGTAGTGAGTAACTGAAAATCAGAAGATGGGGCATCTGAAGGACAAGCAGCCAAACATGAGGATGTTCAGTGGGAAGCATACCTTTTTTTAAAAAAAGGTAAGTATATTTCAACATAATAACGAGTGCAAACTAATGTTTATTTCATCAGTATTAAAAATAAAAATTGTTAAAAATATTTTTTATAAATTAAAAAAGAAATATTTTGGTAATGATTTATCAATTATATTTTATTTTTACATTTATCTTTTATCAGTTCATCAAAAAATTGCCTAGCAGAGGAAGATCTAACTAAGGTTTTTATATTAGAAAAGCTATGCAACCAGAACTCAAACCTTATGTGCATCAGAATCAAATAAGGGCAGAGGCAGCAGAGTCACCTGCATTCAGGCGTAAAGATGAACAGCTGGAAGCACGCCGAAAATAAAATCACACATTAAAAATCGTCTAGCATTATCGTTAGTTATCAACACAAACTAAAGTATCTCCTCATTTATTAGAGAAACTACAGAAATGTTTTGTGCCTCTGAAAAAATTTACTGCCTCACATGGATAACTACCAGAGTCATTAAACAATTTGCTTGATGAATATACCAGGGAATTCAAGCATTTCCTGTCTAACAAAAGAAAATATAACTCATGCTTCCGGAAAATGTCCAGGGATACCATCAAACATGCTGCAGTAGACAATCTGTGCCAATCATCATGTTACAATTTATCAACCAGCCGAAGTGCTGCTATGGCACATGTCTTCCAGAAAAATATTGATGAGCAACGTCATAGAAGCAAAAATTTGACAGTCCTATCAGAAATGATGTCCTTATTTCTTGCATTCCTATTATTCCAAACATTTCAATTTGAAAGATTGCAATTCCCTATTCGTTTGGCATTGCAATCACCTTCAACGAAGCTCAAGGCTAGACTTAGGAATTTTGTGCTATAGATCTAGACATTTCTTCTTGCATGGTCTAGATTCTGCAAACCAGACCATTTGTATATATATACAAATAATGGTACAACAAAAATATTGTATATCTAAAATCATTTCATCAATAAACAACAAATTTAGAAACAAAGATCCACTCAATAGTATTCATTTTCTTTTGTTTATAGTTTTAAATGATTGATAATTATTGTTCTAAAATTTGTCTTTTTTTATAAACAGAATTAAAAACAAGGGCTTTCTTAATACTTACCATTACATTACATAGGGAACAGCCACGGCAATGCATGGCCGGGTACAGCTAGTTGTAGTTATAAAAATGTTGTATTGTAAGGATTTAGCACTTTTTATAACGGTTGGGGCTGGGGGAGAGGGCAAAATGTAGCTCGCAAAGATGCCACAATAGCTATCTACGCCCCTGCTTGTGCCCCATCTCCACCAAAAGTATTCATTCCGAGCACCATTAGCTTAGTCAGATTTTTGTACCTTAAGATTTAAGCTAAACCTATGGTTATGTTACCCTAACATGAGTATGGGCTGCATCCCCCCTTTCCCTCGAGACCCTGATCACATGGCCTATTTGATAGTTTATCTCGCATTTCGTAATCAGTAATCTAATAGTTTTGAATTCATTATAAACATTAGATATTACCCCCCCCCCCCAGAAAATGACAAAACTAGCATAAGTGCATCCTGGGGTGGAATCTAAAGTTACCACCCATTCATGTGACAAAAGATATTAAAATGGTGAAATAGTACCCCTAAATTTAGGAAGGAAAGTACTATATTTTTAGACTATAAGACCAACCCCTTCGAACAACACACACACACGCACTTCAAACTGGGGGATACATGTGGGTGAATCTTATAGTCCGAATGTTGTTTCTTCTCATTCCTTTGGCTCTACAGCCCAATTAGGGTCCATACTGATTGAACTCTCTTATGTTAACGAACCGAGACACCCAGGTCCCTTAGGGCTCGTAAAATGAAACCTGCTGTGTCTCTCAACATTTGGAGACTTCCATAAAGCCCGATGGCCAGCGGGTTACCCAACTTGTCCAGTCTGAAAGCCTCCAGACGTGGACACTCAGCAAATGATCCTAAGTTTTCTCTTCCTCCTTGCAATGTCGACAACGGGAGTCGTATTCGGGTCTCATGCTCCCAAAATAGCCGCCAATCGGACAGTGCCCAGTTCGGAATCGGGCTATTAGGGCCTGTTCGTCTCTCTGAAGCCTCCACCACGGGTAGGATTTGGAAGGTCGCTCCATATTCCTTCTCACTTCTCACCCTGTGGTTCCCTTTTCCCAGTTCGAAAGCCATACAGTTTGTTCAAGGGTGCGTAACTTGGCTAGGATGGATTCATAGGAGGACCCACATGCAGTTTGCGATAAACTACAAGCGGAATCCATTGTTGTACCGGATTTGGCTAGGCCATTGGACTGCTCGTTCCCAGGAATGCCCGCGTGGGGTCATGAGTTGTTGGACAGCCTCCACCATGGCTTCCAGTCGTTGCGACCATTACCCTGGCCCCACTATAGCCTGGAGAACAGACTTACAAAGCATGTGCTCCCAGACTTAGAATCCGTCGGCGGGATCGCCCCATCCCATATTTTCTTATCAATGTGCGCCACCGCCTCTTTTATGGCTTTCATCTCTGCTTCTGCTGCACAGAGAGCCCCACATAGTTTTGCAACGTCCTCGATGAACCCTGTTGCCTGGTGGACGATATGAGCACCGTATCGGGACTTATCTTTGCCATCCACGCTGATAGCGGAACCATCAGTGTAGGCTGGATAGCCCCCTCTGGATAGGACTCGAGTGTCTTCCTAGCTGCCTCTTGCAGCGTCTCTAGTCGACTGCCTTTCTTTGCCTTTGTGTCTATCAGACTCGTGCGTACCTCTGGCATGCAAGATGCCTTTCCGGGGAAGACTTGGAATGGGTCTTCAAACCTTCTCCTTCAGTTGGAAGCTTTGTGTCCTCTGTCAAACGTGATGCACAATGCATGAATGACTTCATCGATTGCCTCTTTCCTTCCGTCCAGTTATCAACCAGTTCCATGTGAACCTATTTCTCCTCTAGCCGTTTGAACCTCTCATACGTTGACAACACAGCTCGTTCCCTGCGTGGGCCTAGAGGCGCTACGTTTGCCATGATTTCTACTGCGGCGGTGGGTATTGTTCGAAGCGTGCCAGTTATTAGGCGAAGAGCTTGGTTCTGCACTTTGTCCAGGTTCTCTAGTGACGATCGAGACCAGTACACCTGTGCTACCATGATGTAATCGATCTGAGATCGGACTGCACCCATGTACAGTGACCTCAAGACATTTGCCCTTGCCCCCCCCCCCCCAGGACGTGCTCGCCATCTTCTTCACCATGTTCAGACTCTCCGAGGCCTTCCTTGAAACCTCAGAGATGTGCACACAAAGGGTCAATTTTCTGTCAAATGTGACCCCCAAATACTTTGGCTTGTATTCCCTTTCAAGTATCACACCGTCAATGTCCAACTGAAATGGATCCTTGAGGATCTTTGTTCCCAGTGTAAAGAGAGTATGGACCGTTTTTGAACAATTTATTTCTAGGCCCCACAGCCTAGAGTAGCAGCTAACTGCAGCCAAATCCTTCACATCCCAGACAGTTCGGCAGGTCGTTGATAAAAGCCAGGAACAACGTACAGCTCAAGGCAGAGCCCTGAGGTAGTCCTTACTCTAACGTTCTTTTCCTTGACACACTGCTCCCAACGCGTGTCATGATAGTACGATTACTGAGGAAATTTTGCAACCATGTGTACATTTCAGCGCCGACACCTAAACGCTGTAGCTTCAACAACAATCCTTGCCGGCAGACCCGGTCGTAGGCCTGTTTAAAGTCTAGAAAAACTACCGCTGTAGATCCCCCCTCTGGAAGCCGTCAGCTACTTTCTTGCATAATGCCGTGACTTGGTCCATAGCACTCCTGCCTCTTCTGAAACCACCCTGATGAGGCGTAATCAAACCTTTCTCCTCGAAGAACCACATCAAGCTTCTGTTGACCATCCTCTCAGCTACTTTCCCAGCACAGGATGTGAGGGAAATTGGTCTGTAGCTTTCCACAGAGCTTTGCGCTCTTACCTTTCTTTAGTATTGGCACTATGACAGCCTCCCGCCACCTATTCGGGAGGTCCCCGGTTATCCATGTCCGGTTGACGAACTCGAGGAATTTGCTCCGTGCCCTGTTGCCCAAGTGGCTGATCATCTCGTTACTGATTCCATCACTACCAGGAGCTTTGCCTAGCACTGTCTGATATCATGATTCAGTTCGTTGGTCGAGAATGGGGACTCGAACGTTTCTCGATTTTTACTTTTTTTGCCAGCTCGTTCTCCGATGCGACGGCCCGGTGCTAACATTAGGCTACAAAGTGTGTCAAGAGAACACATTCAACGCTGAAGTGTAGACAATAAAATGTTAGATATGGTGAAACCTTTTGTTTTGATTTCTTTGTGCTGCTGTTTAGGGGAAAATCCCGATTAAGTAAATTATAAATATGTATGGCGCATTACAAACAAATGTTAACTGTTTCAGAATATGTAAGCATTACAAAAAATAATTAACTAACATCTATCTGTCCTGAGTAGTGTAGGATGAAGGTTATGTTAAAAGAATCTTAAGCTGTGCTGAGCAAGTCTAAAAAAAATACACAAAACATGTAATATGGAGACTGGCATGGCCTGAATGAAAAAAAAATGTGACATCAAAATAACACTATAGTGTGCGTGGGGAAGGGGTTGATTGAGGCAGACACAAAGTGAACCAAAAATAAAAAGCAATGCAAATTAAAACACCCACCCCCGGATATATGTTTGTTAGAATCTGAATGAAAAAAAAATCCTGATCTTATAAAAAGGCATTAAAATATATCTAACCAATAAAGAGAAAATTAAGTCTGGTAGCTCATCGACAATCAAGGCATCCAAAGAATTAACTAAAAATCTGTAAAGAATAAAATAAAAAACAAGTTGCTGGAAGGTACCAGATAGTGACCATAAAGTCTGCAAATGATAGGTCAAAGTTCAACTTTGCATAGTATGTATTTTCTCCGAATATGTCAGCCTGTTATTTTGTTTGATTGCTTATTCAAAAAATAATTACAGTAATTATATTGATTGATAAGGCGGCGTATGCTACGACGCGTTACGACTAGTTAGGCTTTATCTAACAATGTGTTATGCAAACTTGTCAAGCTGAGTCCAAGTTACTCTTTAGCGCAAGGGGTACTTTTTGGCGTGTTGCAAGACTAAGCAATCGCTCCATTCAGTCTAAAACCGGCCTGGAGTGTTATAAAATGGTAGAAACTGTTAATCTTTGTAATATTTTTAGCTCAATAGAACGCCTTCTATATAGTATATTACTTGTTATTTATAGATACATGTTTCTGAAACAAAAATAACATATTACACTTTTAAGGGCTTATATCATTTGACATGCAGGGTCATCTATAATTTACCTTAGAAAAATGATCTTATGCTAGGAGGATTTTCATTGGCTGTTACTTTTCCCGACGGTATTTGCATGCGTCACATTTAGCAACTAACCAGTAACTATTAACGCACTGAATTCTTGTGTTTGCCGGCCCTAGGCAAAAGTACCAATGTGGGCCCCAGTTTTCTACTTTAATTAATTGCATAATTTCATCTTTGCAAAAGTCTTTGAATAAACCTCTGTGTCCAAGAGAGGCGACCACTTTGTGCTGCTCAATAACCTATTGTTTGATCTTAATGCTAATCAACAATAACATTCATCGAAACGATCATGATTTGTCGAAGAACTAAACAGCAACAAAACATAACACGTGGTTTTTGTCCATTTACCATTTTCACCATTTGTTATGCTGTATGAGAAGAAAATTAGCATAATATGATGCCCTTCTGAAGAATCCACCCCCTCCCTCCCTTTTCCTTGGAAGATGTATCTCTCTGTCGTCTATAAAATATCCCTTCTTGACAAATTCTTGCAGGTTCTTGAATGGACGGATTTCAAAAAAAAATTACATTCATATTCAAATGAAAACGTCCAATCCCCCATATGTCAGTGTAATAGATGTAGCCTATGTCAGTATAATAGATGCAGTCTATGTCAGTATAATAGATGCAGCCTATGTCAGTATAATAGATGCAGCCTATGTCAGTATAATAGATGCAGCCTATGTCAGTATAATAGATGTAGTATATGTCAGTAAAATAGATGTAGCCTATGTCAGTATACTAGATGTAGCCTGTTTCAATATGATATTAGATGTAGCCAGTGTCAATATACTATTAGACGTAGCCTGTGTCAATATAAGATGTAGCCAGTGTCAATATAATATTAGACGTAGCCTGTGTCAATATGATACTAGATGTAACATATGTCAATATTAGAAGCAGGTTTATGCAATTCAGTCAATTGTTTCATATCACTAAACCTTTAACACTTCTAAACGGTTTGAAAGATGCACAAAATTAAAAAAAAAATTGTATAAATGCCAAATGTCGTTTGAAATATATGCGCCCGCACCATTAGAACCCTAAAATAATAAGGTTTTGTGTTTCAAAAGTTTAAAATTTAGTGAAACCCATTATTGTATTCTCATTGATTTTTAAAAAGATTTGTGTAAATACAAAAAGTGACTTAATTATAGATGAAACGAAATAAAATAAGAATATAAAAAGTTTACTCCTTTGCTTTAGCATTGCATAAAAATGGAATAAAATGGAAATTTAATTTTCTATATATAGGCCAGAATAAAAACATTCAATGTAAAAAAAATTTCAACAGCGATAAAGATGTTTATTTTGCTTGTAGGATGGTGAGGAACAGAACAGACTCAAGACTTACACACTTCTTGCCCTGTCAAACTTTTGCTATAAAAACATTTTTTATTCTACCTGGTTTTAACAATTTTAAGGACGTCATTTTTCAAATATTTCAACCCGGATCATTTTTCTATTGTCATTTTTTAAAATTTATTTTTAAATTATTCATATTAAGTCTTCACATGACTAGAACTGTCTATAAGACATTGTTGTTAATGTCAAATTTTAAATAAATGCTGACACAAATACATATAGTGAGTGAACTATAAATAGCGCTGGCAGATGAATCATTCCGTTAAGTATTTGTTGCTAAGTAGAATATCTTGTGGAAATCAACTCGTCTGCAACACTGACCCCACATTAGTAACCTACATCTCATTAATACTCTTCTAAATCTTCTTCGTCTCCACTTTCTGTAGAATTGAGACCAACTTCTTCATAATCTTTTTCTAATGCTGCCAGATCTTCCCTAGCTTCTGAGAACTCTCCTTCTTCCATACCTTCACCTACATACCTGTTGAAGATAAGGTAGATGATTACAAACTAATACACAATGTGAGATCAGTGGAATCGTTATAGAGGGCGGGGGGGGGGGCGGGCAACGATAACTGAACTACAATTACTACATGATTGATTGATATTATATCTTCGTACACTACTAGTTCAACATGTTTATTAAATCTGTACGCTAGTCTGAGAGACATTTTATACATGCATGTTACTTTGAGATTGCAAAACACTGAAAATGAAAAATGTAAAAACATTTTATGCTTTTCGTAGGACATCCACAAATATCTCAGGTAATGTTAAGTGAAATTGGTTGTAGCTTAGTTATATCGAGATGGTCCATTTGGAATAGCTTACAAAGGAATTAGTTTATTAAATTCTTTACAAAGAAAAGTGTTGACTAAGAAAATCAGTCCATTGCTATACTGGGTTATGTTGTATTAGATACATAGAACCAATCAGTCCCGTGATATATTGGGTTATGATGTATTAGATACATAGAACCAATCAGTCCCGTGATATATTGGGTTATGATGTATTAGATACATAGAACTAATCAGTCTCCAGTGATATACTGGGTTATGTTGTATTAGATACATAGAACCAATCAGTCCCGTGCTATACTGGGTTATGTTGTATTAGATACATAGAACCAATCAGTCCCGTGATATACTGGGTTATGTTGTATTAGATACATAGAACCAATCAGTCCCGTGCTATACTGGGTTATGTTGTATTAGATACATAGAACCAATCAGTCCCGTGATATACTGGGTTATGTTGTATTAGATACATAGAACCAATCAGTCCCGTGCTATACTGGGTTATGTTGTATTAGATACATAGAACTAATCAGTCCCATGATATTAGATACATAGAACCAATCTGTCCAGTGCTATACTGGGTTAAGATGTTAATCTCTACAGGGTATATAGGCTGGTACACTGTTGGTCTCAATAGAATATATAGGCCGGTACACTGTTGGTCTCAATAGAATATATAGGCCGGTACACTGTTGGTCTCAATAGAATTTATAGGCCGGTACACTGTTGGTCTCAATAGAATATATAGGCTGGTACACTGTTGGTCTCAATAGAATATATAGGCCGGTACACTGGTCTCAATAGAATATATAGGCTGGTACACTGTTGGTCTCAATAGAATATATAGGCCGGTACACTGGTCTCAATAGAATATATAGGCTGGTACACTGTTGGTCTCAATAGAATATATAGGCTGGTACACTGTTGGTCTCAATAGAATATATAGGCTGGTACACTGTTGATCTCAATAGAATATATAGGCCGGAACACTGTTGGTCTCAATAGAATATATAGGCCGGTACACTGTTGGTCTCAATAGAATATATAGGCCGGTACACTGTTGGTCTCAATAGAATATATAGGCCGGTACACTGTTGGTCTCAATAGAATATATAGGCCGGTACACTGTTGGTCTCAATAGAATATATAGGCCGGTACACTGTTGGTCTCAATAGAATATATAGGCCGGTACACTGTTGGTCTCAATAGAATATATAGGCCGGTACACTGTTGATCTCAATAGAATATATAGGCTGGTACACTGTTGGTCTCAATAGAATATATAGGCTGGTACACTGTTGATCTCAATAGAATATATAGGCCGGTTCGCTGTTGCACTCATCATAGTTCTTAGATAAAACACTAAGAAAGTTTTTTTCGCTAGTTAAACATAAAATACCCATGATTAACTTACCAGTGAACAAAAGCTCTCTTGGCGTACATTAGATCAAATTTGTGATCAAGCCTTGACCAAGCTTCTCCAATAGCCGTGGTGTTACTCAACATACACACTGCTCTGTTGACCTTAGCAAGATCTCCACCTGGTACAGTGGTTGGAGGCTGATAGTTGATACCGACCTGAAGAAATTCAAATCATTTTGTCAAGGTAATTTAAAAGTGAGATAGAATTAGTTTAACCAGCTGTGAAATTCAGGAGAGATAGAATTAGTTTACCTAGTTGTGATATTCATCCTACCTTAAAACCTGTTGGGCACCAATCAACAAATTGAATGTTCCTTTTTGCTTTGATAGAGGCGATGGCTGAGTTGACATCTTTAGGCACAACATCACCACGGAACAACATACAGCAAGCCATGTATCTGAATCATACAATATAATTGTCAACAGCAAGCAATGTATCTGAATCATACAATCTAATTGTCAACAGCAAGCAATGTATCTGAATCATACAATCTAATTGTCAACAGCAAGCAATGTATCTGAATCATACAATATAATTGTCAACAGCAAGCAATGTATCTGAATTATACAATCTAATTGTCAACAGCAAGCAATGTATCTGAATCATACAATATAATTGTCAACAGCAAGCAATGTATCTGAATTGTACAATATAATTGTCAACAGCAAGCAATGTATCTGAATTGTACAATATAATTGTCAACAACAAGCAATGTGTCTGAATCGTACAATATAATTGTCAACAGCAAGCAATGTATCTGAATAGTACAATATAATTGTCAACAGCAAGCAATGTATCTGAATCATACAATATAATTGTCAACGATGTATAGACTCGTCATTAGCTACATATTAAAATACATCTTACCTCCCACAGCGTGGATCACATTTTACCATCTGATTCGAAGGCTGAAAACATGCGTTGGCCATGTCTGCCACTGTTGTTCTTTCATGGCAGGCTTTATCAGCAGATATCACAGGAGCGTAGGTAGCCAAAGGGAAGTGGATTCGAGGATATGGGACCAAGTTGGTTTGAAATTCATTCAAGTCAACATTCATAGCACCCTCAAACCTGAGGGATGTAGTGACTGACGACACCACTTGACTGATCAGACGATTCAGATTTGTGTAACTGGGTCTCTCTATACCTAGATTCCTACGACATATATCATAGATAGCTTCATTGTCAACCATAAATGCACAATCCGAATGTTCTAGAGTAGTGTGAGTCGTCAATATGGAATTATACGGTTCAACAACTGCATTAGAAATTTGTGGTGCCGGATATACAGCGAATTCGAGTTTTGATTTTTTCCCATAATCTGCTGATAGTCTTTCCATAAGCAGTGATGTAAATCCTGAGCCTGTACCGCCCCCGAAACTATGAAATACGAAAAAACCCTGAAGACCTTCACAGTTATCAGTCAGTTTTCTTATCTGGTCGATGACGGAATCAAGAATTTCTTTTCCGACGGTATAATGACCTCGCGCATAGTTATTGGCAGCATCTTCCTTACCACTTATTAAACACTCTGGATGAAACAACTTACGGTAGTCCCCAGATCTGACTTGGTCAATAACATTGGGTTCTAAATCGACAAATACTGAACGAGGTGTATACTTGCCGTCGCCAATTTCACTGAAAAAAGTATTGAACGAATCGTCGACGGGCCCTCCTTCTGCCTCTTCTGGGATGAGTAGACCATCAGGTTGTATTAAATGTTCTAAACAATACAATTCCCAGCAAGAGTTTCCTATCTGCACGCCTGCTTGGCCCAGATGGATAGAGATGCATTCACGCATTTTTAAAATATTACCTTTGCGCGAAGCGAATCCCACAGTCCAGCAGAGAGGTTAACGGAGGTTGTTTTGAGGACCCCAATAAACGGCGTTCCTCTTTTCCCTTTGATGTTACAAAAGATCTTTGTGTGCACCTCTTCTTGCCAACACAGACTATAGGGCGTTGCCGGGCATGACGTGAACATAAATGTTATGACGCATATTCCTGACAACGCTTTCTCTTTCTGCACAAATAATCTCGAAAGAAAAGGCTTAACTAGTGTTTATATAAAGTACAGCACTGTGCGTAGATTATTAATAATTTTTAAATAAGCTCGATGAGCAAAACCGGATGAATTATTAAAACTACAGTATTTAAAACAGTATTAAAACTTCCCGTGCATTGAACCTTACTAACAGCTTTTAACTTATACAAGCCAATACATTCTATCATTATCTTATCTGGTCGATGACGGAATCATATTTTAAACTAATTTCACTCTGTGTCTAAAAAAGTAACAAATGAAAGCATGAGACCATTCAACATTAAAGCACCATTTTGAGACTAGCCACACTTTGTACAAAGATAAATCAATCGATTATTTAAAAAAATAAAAGTTGGGTTTGACTGGAGGTGACCAGCTGTAGTAGAGCAGAGACGATTGGCGAATCAAGCCTGCAGCCAAGATAAGACATTTTGACCACAGTCCTATCTTTATTAATGTAACACATTTCCCCCTGATATTTCTCTAAGTCTCTAACAATTTCTCTTTCTCGTTGATTTAAATAAATGGTATTTATAAAAAAAAAAACATCATATATTTAAAAAAAAATTAAGAATGAATTTTACTTTTTCGATTATTGTTGTCAATCCATTACAAAAGAAAACTAAACTTTGATTGTCAGATTGTTATAAAACTTTGATTGCCAGATTGTTATAAAACTTTGATTGCCAGATTGTTATAAAACTTTGATTGTTAGATTGCTGTAAAACTTTGTTTGTTAGATTGTAATAAAACTTTGATTGTTAGATTGCTATAAAACTTTGATTGTCAGATTGTTATAAAACTTTGATTGTCAGATTGTTATAAAAGGGTGTGCATTTTTTATTTTACTTTATTTTTTATTGACGAGGGGTACGTAGGGTTTTAAAAATAAATAAGGAGGTACGCGGATGTCGAATGTTTGAAAAAAAAACTGACTTAGAGGGTACTCAGCATTATAGTAAAGTTCAGTATTTGGTGAAACATCACCCAACATATCAACTTGATCACTGTGGCCACGGGTTGTTTCCGAGCCCACCCCTTCTCCAAGTAATAAAAATACAGCATGTTATCTAATAGTATGTACATTGTGTACGTACAATAAATTGAGCAATCAATAAGTCAAGCATATAGAGTGACGATAATTTAATTGAAGAGCTCACAGTTACAGTTATGGTTAACAGTATTCTTTGTAAAGTAATCCTAGACATTACTGAGGTACCTTACGAGTTACCTCACTGCACCTTTTATCAAATACATCATTGTAATATGTCTTAGATATAATCAGAACAGTTTTAATGGGGAGGCAAACTTGCCCCCCCCCCCGGGGCAGTCACAAGAAATGGGAATCGGGCGAGAATGACTCGACATTTGGAGGTCAGAGAAAGGGGGACGATTTTCAAAAATTAGTAAGACCCCAATATTAGCTAGTGGTGAGTTCAAATCTCCGTAGTAAGACCCCAATATTAGCTAGTGGTGAGTTCAAATCTCCGTAGTAAGACCCCAATATTAGCTAGTGGTGAGTTCAAATCTCCGTAGTAAGACCCCAATATTAGCTAGTGGTGAGTTCAAATCTCCGTAGTAAGACCCCAATATTAGCTAGTGGTGAGTTCAAATCTCCGTAGTAAGACCCCAATATTAGCTAGTGGTGAGTTCAAATCTCCATTCGCCAAGTACTACTCACCAGAAAATATTTAAATACCTAGGGGGTCTCCACTTTGTTCACCACCAAAGGTCTTCGCTGTGTTTATCCCCATAGGGTCTCCGCCTTTGTTTACTTCCATCAGAGGCAATGCCGAAATACAGCTGTTCCAATGCCGCAATACAGCTGTTCCAATGCCGCAATACAGCTGTTCTAAAGCCGCAATACAGCTGTTCCAATGCCGCAATACAGCTGTTCAAATGCCACAATACAGCTGCTCCTACATTTTTGTGGGCCCTACACAATGCTACATATTGGGGCCCTAGGCAAAGAAGTTACACATTGGGGCAATCTGCTGCCCCTAAACATCTTTCAAAAAGGGGCGTTAGATCTAGTTTGCATTTCTTGCATTTATGAAAAAACAAAACTATAATATCCAAATATTATGGACTTGATTTGTCTTCAAAATCTATTTATTGCTAAACCAAACTAAATAGACTGGAAAGTATTTATCATTATACTACATTCATTGCTAAACTTCAAGATAAATTAATGAAATTAAAAATATATTGGCAATCACGCTTTGTTTTAAAAATCAATATACTTTTTATACATATTTTTATAATGGAAGGTATTATTCTTTATATGTTTCAGTACATTTTAATGAAAGCTTTTTGAATTTTAAAAATAAAATATATTCTTTTCATTTTTTTTGTTAAACAAAACGCGCAATTAAACAATACTGTTTTGGTATTCTTGCTAGTAAGAAAATTGCACTCCGGTGGTTTTCTATACTTAGAAACTAAAATAAATTGGAACGGAAGTTAGATGGTAGACTAAATGACACTGTAATTTATATTAAGTAAGAAGTTTAGAAAATAGACATCTAACTTTATCTACAATGGCCAGATGGAGCTTCCAGTTCAATCTTCCACGTAAAGTTGTACATTTCAAATGTAGGGTGCCGAATCATAAAAACCACTTAGTTTGTCTGACTGGAAGTGGAGAAGAACTGGGGAACTGGAATCCACGAGAGGCAGTTATGTTGACATAGTATGTGATATATTACATTAAGTGTATAATAGTCGCTGAGTTAGTATATATACATTCAGGGTCGGATTAAGGTTGCTGTGGCCTAATGCTTGTAACCGAAAAGGATCCCAATTTGCAAACATAATGACAAAATTATCACCTGTGGATTGTATTTTGTCCCTCCACATTTTATGTACCTGTGGATTGTATTTTGTCCCTCCACATTTCATATACCTGTGGATTGTATTTTGTCCCTCCACATTTCATATACCTGTGGACTGTATTTTTTCACTCCACATTTCATATACCTGTGATATGGTTTTCAGAAGATGCAAAGAGTTGACCAGATATGTTGTAAGAATATTGAGGTGAATAATTACACAGAAACCTTATAATAGGATAAACGAGGGCCGATTTTTTTGGGCCTAAGGCCTTGTTAGCCTAATGGTAAATCCGGCCCTGGAGACATTTAGTATAGATTATAGAATACCAGGGGTGGGGTATCGGCCAAAATATTTGCCGACACCCACTCTGGTGTCGGCATTCCATCAACCGCCAACACCAACACCGACACGGTGTCGGTTTTCTATCCATCACCGACACCGACACCAGTGTCGGTTTTCTAAAATCCGCCCACACCGACACCGGGGGGGGGGCATAGGGAGATAATTGTGTATTTTTTCCCTGTATATATCTCATACTATATATATAAAGATGCACGTCTAATTGTATATTTATTATTCTTGGCTCAACAACCACTGTGTTTGTGGGTGCCCCGGCCGTCGGCCAGTTTGGTTATAATTTAGAGCGGCACTGGGCCGTGGATCAAATGGCACTGGGCCGCCCAAGAAACATTCAATTATTTCCTAATTATTTATTGTAGAGAATGCAGAATGCCGAAATAAAATCACGACAAGGGCTACAGATGGTTGTTACAGACCTATTTTTTTTAGAAAAGAGAGAGACGTATGAAGACACTACATACTTAACCGTTAATAGAGGAATGAATCGTTATTTTACACCCGAATTAAACCTGAAATATTTACTGAAAATGTTTGTATTGTAATAGGTGGTGGGGGGCTCCAGCTACGGACTGAACTTTAATGTAGTGCATTGTGACGTAGACTGGTAATGTTTCATTCTGGCTGAGAGAAATTAAACTGTGGGGTGTAGGATCATTATTTGAAGTTCTAAAAGACTTGAATAGGTTTGTGTGTAATCTTTCTCCAACATGGATATTGATAGAGAGATGCAAACTAAAAATTTCTCATGATTTACAATAATTGAGTGAATAACAGAGTGAACATAGCCAGTAGCCTTCCTATCTGCTTTCAGTCACAATTCTGTTAATGTTGACAAGTTGTTGTAATGTAGAGAATCTCGCTTTGGAAAATAATACATTTGTTGATAAACAGATTTAAAAAGAAAAGAAGAACCTAAGAAAACTTTAAATTAAAGATTGGCTAAGAACTATCTGACATTGTTCTGGATTATCTAATTAAAGTTCTAGTATTTTTTGGGGGGAAGTTTTTGCGCCGACACCGAACCGACTCAGGACAAATACAAATGCCGACACCGACACCTACTCCGGACAAAATACAAATGCTGACACCGACACCGACACCGGGCAAAGTACAAATGCCGACACCGTCACCGGCAAAAACTACCGACACCAACGACACCGACACCGGCTCCCCAGCCCTGTAGAATACTATTAGTCAAGCTGTAACTAATACATATATTGATATAGTAACACAATGTGTAAAGGTCAACCTGCAACTAATACATATATTGGTCAAGCTGTAACTATTGCCCTTGTTACATGTTCGCCATTGCCGCATCTACACTGACCACTGACAGAGCCGTTGAAACTGAAATGAACAAATTCCTAAAGAAATACCCTGCTTTAGTCTCACCTCTGAAAGGCCTACATTTCTTAAAGTCAGGCCTACATTTCTTAAAGTCAGGCCTACATTTCTTAAAGTCAGGCCTACATTTCTTTAAGTCAGGCCAACATTTCTTAAAGTCAGGCCTACATTTCTTAAAGTCAGGCCTACATTTCTTAAAGTCAGGCCAACATTTCTTAAAGTCAGGCCTGCCACAAAAAAAAAAAGAAAAGATGAAACTTTATCCAGTGTCGTAAATAGCATTTTCAAAATCCGAACTCCTTAAAAGTTGAATAGCTTGGAAAAATAACCAGGTAGCCTTTATTAGAATGCTTTAGAGTACGAACCATGCTTAAAAAGTCGAACGTCCGGCAGGTTAATTCTGTGTTTTGTGAAAGTATCCGGAATAAAAACACTTTTTTTCGAATCTAGATTGACGCTTTATTTGTTCGTGTTTTATTTTTATTATTTTTTTTGAAATATCCAAACACCTTAGATAATTTAACATTCCAATACAGTATATCCCTAAAACAAACACACAATTAGTGACTTTTAACTGAGACCACCGTCACATTACAGTAACTTAAAGCTTATTTCAGGACCCACATATGATGGGTCACATATGACATGTACTCGCCCCAGTCCCCGCACAGTACTGTAAACACGCTTTAAATAGGCCTACTTATAAAAATATATGAAAATATATAAATTGTGGATATCTTGCATCAGAACAATAACGATCGATTTATCATTCGAACCTTTTTCAGAACTGATGGAACCTGTCCCAACGGCTAAAATTTGTAGTAAATCGAGTTAGTAAAAATCTGCAACAGATCCATCCATATTATATGATTAACAAAACCTTTATTCAAACCTAGAACACCTTGTGATTGCCGGCTACGGAATACGTTGGGATTCTAATGCAGGGGTGGCGAACTCTTTGAGTCGCGGGCCACATTGGGCTGGACCAAGATCAGACGGATGAAATGTTGACCATTGGGCTGGACCAAGATCAGACGGATGTAATGTTGACCATTGGGCTGGACCAAGATCAGACGGATGTAATGTTGACCATTGGGCTGGACAAATATCAGACGGATGCAATGTTGACCATTGGGCTGGACCAAGATCAGACGGATGTAATGTTGACCACTGGGCTGGACAAATATCAGACGGATGCAATGTTGACCATTGGGCTGGACCAAGATCAGACGGATGCAATATTGACCGTTGGGCTGGACCAAGATCAGACGGATGTAATGTTGACCATTGGGCTGGACAAATATCAGACGGATGCAATGTTGACCATTGGGCTGGACCAAGATCAGACGGATGCAATGTTGACCATTGGGCTGGACAAAGATCAGACGGATGCAATGTTGACCATTGGGCTGGACCAAGATCAGACGGATGTAATGTTGACCATTGGGCTGGACCAAGATTAGACGGATGCAATGTTGACCATTGGGCTGGACCAAGATTAGACGGATGCAATGTTGACCATTGGGCTGGACCAAGATCGGACGGATGCAATGTTGACCATTGGGCTGGACCAAGATCAGACGGATGTAATGTTGACTTGAAAGAATTTTAAATTAAATTTCAGGTCATAACAAAAACGCTAGTGCTGTGCTTCACTTTGAGACGAGTGTCGGGGGCGGGGGTAAGGATGGGCTCGTAGTTTGCCCATGGCTGTTCTGATATATTTTTGTATGTACGTAATAGAGATGCCAGCCCTTGCCGGAGTTTGTTGAAATCCTGCAATAAATCCATCAATTTTTGAAAGCTGATGTCGACCCCCTCCATCATGGTGGCAAAGTTGTCATTTAACTAAGAAATCGTCTGAAGCAAATAACAAAAAAAATTTTTGTAGGCATTTAGCATGTGATTAATGAAATGTATATTACTAAAAGGTGATCCTATTTATTGAAAATAACGTTCATTGAACTAAAAATCATAATGGTAAATATATTCTTTGTCATATATAATATGTTTATAACTTAATGAATGTGTGTATGTATAACAATGTTTAAGTGTCATATATAATATGTTTATAACTTTATAAATGTGTGTATAACAATGTTGTAAGCGATGAAGGTATTCAACTATGGAGCCGTAAAGTGTCATTGAAAAGTCCAGAGATGTATCGGTACAGATACTTCGTATGTCGTCTGTTGTGGGAAGATGAACAGAATCGTACCAGGTTAGATTACATTGAAAATGAGGCAATAGACTAGTTTGTGACTGTCATCAGTTTACTGCTAGACTGTCATCAGTTTACTGCTAGACTGTCATCAGTTTACTGCTAGATTGTCATCAGTTTACTTCTAGATTGTCCTTAGTTTACTGCTAGACTGTAATCAGTTTACTGCTAGATTGTCATCATTGTATTACATAACTACAGTTTGATTAAATTATTTAAATGTATTACTTTGTTTATTCATAATATTTTTACTGACGACATTCATTCGATTATTTTGTTTTCAGTACAATACAGAGTCTGAAAGAAGCTGCTGGAATAGTAATCTTGTTCTGGGAATCAAATATTGTGAGCAGAATAATACATACTAGGTAGTTGAAACCAGCCTACCAGTAACATTGTATTATCTGTCTACCAATAACATTGTATTATCTGTCTACCATTAACATTGTATTATCTGTCTACCAGTAACATTGTATTATCTGTCTACCAGTAACTTTGTATTATCTGTCTACCAGTAACATTGTATTATCTGTCTACCAGTAACATTGTATTATCTGTCTACCAGTAACATTGTATTATCTGTCTACCAGTAACATTGTATTATCTGTCTACCAGTAACATTGTATTTAGAACAATGACAACGTGTTTGTGATTATAGTGATAACTGCTAGATGATGACGTTAAATGTTTCAGAGTGTTACCAGAGTTTTATGAGTTGCCTGTTGTAGACTTCGCAGTCCGAGCCTATCATTATACAGAATGGACAAGAGGTTGGGTGTACAATGGGAGGGAGATTCGACTTCGGCTATCCGGTAAACAAGCCATTCAATTTTTTTCTGATTCCAAACTTATTGGCAATATAAGGATTAAGTAAGTGATTGTTTGCTATTAAATTTAGTTTACTTCCATCACACAATCAATGCTTGTTGTAATCAATTTATCGACTATTAAATTTAGTTTACTTCCATCACACAATCAATACTTGTTGTATTCAACTTGTCATCTAATTAATTAATGTACATCCATCACCTAAATCTTATTATAGCATAGCTATAGTCTCTATAAAATGAAAACAACAAAAAGTGTAAAAGAGTTCAATCACAACATTAATGAAAATTGCATTGCATATTAGATGATTTGTTATGAAATATAGAATTTATAGGAAGATTCTTCGCTACTCTGTAAAAAAAGAACATGACTTAATAATATTAAAAAAAATCTTTTCTTTACCATATAATTACAGGTGCGTCCCTCTAAATTTTCAAGAAATGAACAAGATTAACACAGTTCCAGCTAAGCTCGGTTGTTCCAAACAGCTAATGCCTGTGTTATCTCGATTCCTAAATGCATGTGACATGCCAGTTTGCTATTTTGATCCAAGTATTTGCGATACATCTGGCTTCAGTGACCACAACTGTAAGCTGTCAAGAACATACAGTGTTCATGATGTGGTGGTCTCCAAAGTAAGTCTAATATTGACCTCCAGGATGGACGGTGCTATTGAATAGGCCTAATAGGCAAGTAAGCACTATGTCCAGGGATTACCTGTAAGCACTATGTCCAGGGACTACCTGTAAGCACTATGTCCAGGTCCTACCTTAAGCACTATGTCCAGGGATTACCTGTAAGCACTATGTCCAGGGATTACCTGTAAGCACTATGTCCAGGGACTACCTGTAAGCACTATGTCCAGGGCCTACCTTAAGCACTATGTCCAGGGCCTACCTTAAGCAATTTGTCCAGGTCCTACCTTAAGTACTTTGTCCAGGTCCTTACTTAAGCACTTTGTCCAGGGACTACCTGTAAGCAATATGTCCAGGTCCTACCTTAAGCACTTTGTCCAGTTCCTACCTTAAGCACTTTGTCCAGGTCCTACCTTAAGCACTTTGTCCAGGGACTATCTGTAAGCAATATGTCCAGGGACTACCTGTAAGCACTTTGTCCAGGGCCTACCTTAAGCACTATGTCCAGGGCCTACCTTAAGCACTATGTCCAGGTCCTACCTTAAGCACTATGTCCAGGGACTACCTGTAAGCAGGTGTATGTACCATACACGAAGCAAATCAATTTGACAGAATCGGAAACTAAAGGATTAACGACTAGCACAGTAAAAAACAAAATCTAAATATTTCAATAGATCGAGATAAGTATTGCTGTACTGGATGGGGCTTACGAAAATCTTCCGAAGGTCCCTGTCATGACAGTAAAATTCACTTTCAAATGAGGTATACTTTATCTGAATGTCTTCCCATTACGTCACCAACTAGTCCGAATATTTATTTTATTTATATCTCCCTTTTATTCTCCACCCTTATGTCTGCACCAGATATTTAGAATATATATCTCCCTTTTATTCTCCACCCTTATGTCTGCACCAGATATTTAGAATATATATCTCCCTTTTATTCCCCACCCTTATGTCTGCACCAGATATTTATAACATATATATATATATATAAGTGTGTCATGGGTACATTTTACTTCTTTTATTATGTATATATATTATTATTATTATTTATTATGCTGTTATTTCTTCTGTGGATCATCTGCTTCTGGGAAGGTGTATATAAATTTGTAGTATAGTCATTCTCTTCGGAGTTTCTTTTATTATATTTCTTGTATATTTAATTTATTTAAAGTCTACTGATACGTGTGAGACGTGACACATATACAAACAGTTATAAATCACTGAGTAGACAGTTGGCTAAAATCTATATTTATTTATATATGAATGATATTCTTATTATTATAATACATAATATTGTAGGGTGAATAATGATGATATCAAATAACGTCCTTCCCTATTCAATTCCTGTAGTCGTCTCTCTTTCCATCGTCTGCTCTAATCTACTTCTTAAAGTGGCCAGTTAATAATGCTAAACTAAATGTCGAGGCCAAATATAATTATTACAATATATATATATAAGGGTGCCACTCAAAAAAAAATTTCTGAGTTTTTATCCTGCCACCCCCAAAATGTGTTAGTAATGTTATAAGAATAAAATTGGCAAAATTTGAATGTATTCTGATAATATTTATCGGTAATCCTGCTTAACACAAAAAAAAAAATCAAAAGTTATTTGATAACACATATTGCTGTAAAAGAGAACAAACAACTGTTCTGTACATATCACCAGAATAGTAACTTTCAGAACCTTCAGCTAAAAAACATAAAGAGTCAATTCAACATAGTTCAGACTGAAAGATCACTATTCACTAATTACATGTCTTCAAGTCCAAGTAATGATATTCTAGCTGCGGCTGGGACAGTTAGGGTGGACTTGTGTCTGGATTCGTGGTCAGAAAATCTTGTGATATAATCAAAGCTGTGAAAAGTTTTCTAAGTGTGTTGCGATACAAAATCAGAAAGTTTATTTTGTTGTATTGTTGGACAGAAGGCTATTCTTCGAGAATGATCTGTTGTTATCTTGTTAAGTGCTACAACCATGATTAACTTCATTTCAGATTAAACATCATTGTCAAAAAATGCAAAACCTACCAGAATTTCACTCAAGTACCACAAGTGTTCAGAGAATGATTTTATTGCTGCTTTGGCAACGGTGTCATTTGTTTCCTTGTAGTTCTCCAATTGTTGAAGTAGCTGCAAATCTCTACGGGGAGCAGATGTAGCACATGGCGATGTAAACCAAGAATTCAGGTAGACCTTAAGTATCAAGGTGTTGAAGTGACCCAGTGATGACAATTCACGTGCAGTAAGTTGGAACTGAGAACGCCAAATGAACATCTTAAGGCTGTAAATCACTTTTGCCATCCACCGGGCCCGGTGATAAGCTCCAGGAGCCAGAATCTTTTCATCTGCACCACAAGCTGCACCTAGAAAAAGAAGTGACAGTTGCAGAAGCTCATGATAATCATCTCTGGGCTGAAACACTATTATCTGATGCTAAATGAAGTGAATTAGTTCATCCCGAAATGGATTGAGAACCACTGCAATATAATCTACATCCATTCCACTTGCATACATTGATGTAACAACTGAGCCCCAATATTCAAGAAATCACTGGAATAACTGATATTTGGTCCACTAGATGGACCCATCAGTGAATCAAACACCTTTGCCACAAAGAGTTTAATTGTATGGCGCCTGCATGCTAAGCTGATCAATTCTCTGCCAAATTTCTTTTCCAGAAGAATGCAGGGACCTGCATTTATGCCAGTGTTACTGGCAGTAGTGTCGAAACACATAAACTTGATGTTATCAGCAATGTTCCATTCTTGAATAAGATTAAACACGGCAGTTGCCTCGGTCTCTCGAGTTCCATTTTGTTTGGATGTTAAAGCAGGCAACATTTTCCTATTCCAGTGCGCAGTTAATGGGCAGTTTGGATGAAACGATGCATGAATCTCTGTAACTGCTGCTTCACGATGGTTACGTCGACTATGTCTGACTGATTTCTTGTTAATCGCCAGGGCTGCAGTACTGTGGCCAAGTGATTCTCTGCTGCTGCAGCAATTACGTAAACTGCGTTCCTGTCACTGAGTCTAATGCAGCTGCCAAACCTGGACTCACAATATTGGTGGATCGGACGATCCACACTGGCTTAGTAGACACTTCAGGTGGTTCGGGGAGTTCATCAGATCATCGGGATCACAACCATCGGTGCTCTTAGCCTCTGTGTCACTGTCATTGCTGGCGCTAGACTCTATTTTCTTTGCCTCATGTTGCATCCGCTTAGTCTCCTTTTCTTTACGATATTCTTCCGCTAAGCGCCTTTTATGAGACCTTTGTTCTTTCCGAGTTAGCACTATATCCACTGGACCCATGCAACCATGCCTCCTTTTCTATCTTTGTGCTTCAAGAAATTTTACGTCTTTTATATCTTAGTTAAAGCTACAGCATGTGCAGCATCAAACAAATCAATCAAACTTTCAGTGAACTGTTGCTCCTTCTCCTTATGAGTATCTGTTCTGTGGGATACATTTTTCTTATTCCAATCCATGCTGAATGGAGATCCTTTATCTTGGCAATTATGTGGCATTTTTTGCGAACTGGAATGCGTGCCTTTTGCCAGATCTGAACAACTTCTTTCATTGTCACGGTGGCACTAGCAGTAATATACATTGCACTGACATGAAAATATAAATAAGTAACAGAAATTATATAAATGAGTAACAGAAATTCCCTCCGGTTTGCCTTGTATGTCAAATACAGGCATTTTCGCATATAATATAAAACTTCGAGTCCATTGAGCTACCTCTAAATATCACTGTATCTTCATGAAACTTGGTAAACTTACTTAACATAACAAAAGGAAAAAAATTATGGGGTGAGACAATGAAACTTAAAAAAAAAAAAATTTCCAATTGCATTGAGTGGCACCCTAATATATATATATATATATATATATATATATATATATATATATATATATATATATCTGTGTGTATGTGTGTGTATGTGTTAACTAATCTAAATACGTGAATTTTAAAAGTCTTACATTGATCGTTATCATTTTTCAATAGCTGGACGGCCTGCACTATGTGCCAGGTTTACAAGAATCTAAAGGTATTTCATACACTAGAGATGATCTCATTTGCTTTACCATATCAACCAGTCTAAATGCTGCACTGGGTTTTAGGTAAAAACATTTACTGATGCATGCTTCATAGAGTTAGATATTTAGTAAGGTAGATACATTTATCAAAAGTAGATGTTGAACAGAAGTATATATTGAACCGATGTAGATATTGAACAGAAGTATATGTAGAACAGAAGTAGATGTTGAAGAAGTAGATGTTAAACAGAAGTAGATATTGAACAAGAATGACTGATTATGAACTCGAACAATTTGAGAAAATAACAATTTCCAGAATGTAATAAGCTTGGATTTGATTTGTAAAAATAAATGTAAACCCTTGAACACGTTTATTACACTTTCAGTCTGTGGCTTTGTTGCTATATTTGTTGCATTGTTGATTTTCATTAAATCGACAATAAATGAGTTGGAGACAGGTTTCTTTTTCACACGCAACCCGGTAGAATTAGCCATTTTTAAAAAAAATTAAAAAGCATGAAATAAAATTTATATATTAAAAATATGTTTGAGAAATAAGATTTTATTAAAATGTTAAAACAAATTCCTTAGATGATTTAGATCATACCAATATTTACAGGAAGTACAAGTCGAACAGCTTACATACATGGTACAAAAAGATTGACGAGATAGACCAAAACAATGAGTAATGTAGAGAATCAATTCAATCTGTAATGTAGAGAATCAATTCAATCTGTAATGTAGAGAATCAATTCAATCTGTAATGTAGAGAATCAATTCAATCTGTAATGTAGAGAATCAATTCAATCTGTAATGTAGAGAATCAATTCAATCATGGGCCTCACGACTTCATCAATTCATTCGACCAATTTAACATTCAAACTTCCGGAAAAAATACACAAACATAGCTGTCGTCATTTCAGTGTCGTATCTAGTTAGATCCACCCTAGGCGGCACATATTTGACCACCATTTAGGGCGGCATTTTCTAATCTTTTGCATTTTTTGCACATGAATAGGGTGGCATTTTTAGATTCAAACCCGGTACCACTAACGCAGTTTATGTCACTGAACACAACCCTTTATAAGGGTATCACAAAACCAACGATATTTTCACGTATCTAAGGGTGGCATAGCATTGACATAACATTGACAGCATTGACATATCATTGACATATCATTGGTATATCATTGACATAGCATTGACAAACATAAAAAAAAACAAGCAAAAAACAAATGCTTTTTAGTTACCACCCCATCCCATTTTATGAACTGTAACTAGCATAGAACACAACAATACATTGTTATGTAACATTGCTTTACGTTGTTATGTAACATTGCTTTACGTTGTTATGTAACATTGCTGTACGTTGTTATTTAACATTGCTGTACGTTGTTATGTAACATTGCTGTACGTTGTTATTTAACATTGCTGTACGTTGCTATGTAACATTGCTGTA
Organism: Bulinus truncatus; assembly: GCA_021962125.1. Lineage (NCBI taxonomy): Eukaryota > Metazoa > Mollusca > Gastropoda > Planorbidae > Bulinus > Bulinus truncatus. The sequence goes on from JAGDYQ010000105.1 coordinate 2,639,702, forward strand.
CGTTGTTATGTAACATTGCTGTGCGTTATTATGTAACATTGCTGTGCGTTGTTATGTAACATTGCTGTACGTTGTTATGCAACATTGCCGTGCGTTGTTATGTAACATTGCTGTACGTTGTTATGTAACATTGCTGTACGTTGTTAAGTAACATTGCTGTACGTTGCTATATAACATTGCTGTGCGTTGTTATGTAACATTGCTGAGCGTTATTATGTAACATTGCTGTACGTTGTTATGTAACATTGCTGTACGTTGTTATGTAACATTGCTGTACGTTGTTATGTAACATTGCTGAACGTTGTTATGTAACATTGTTGTACGTTGTTATGTAACATTGATGTACGTTATTATGTAACATTGATGTACGTAGTTATGTAACATTGATGTATGTAACTAGGACATGTCGGGACATTAGCAAATAATCTCTGTATTTAGGACATGTCGGGCAATAGTAAAGAATATCTTTAACTAGTACATGCCAGAACTCTTTAGATTGAAATTCAAAAAGTTTCACATGATGTGTTTTAGATCTCCTTCCGAGATAAATTTAAACAAATTTCTAAATCAACTATTCAAAATGTCCTTCAATTTATCGCATTCTTACAATGGATTAAAAAAAAGGGTTATTCGTAAAACTCTAGAGAGATCAAGTTTAAAACACACTAAGAAAGAAATTCAAAAGTTGAGCCTTCTGTATCCATCTCTAATACATCCACAATAATCACACTGCATTAGAAATACATAACTAACCCTCATTGATTTTCGAGGGTCCACCCACCGGTCTACAACTATCAAACTATTTTAGACACCCTCCTCCACCCCAGATCTACAAATATCAAACTATTTTAGACACCATCCTCCAACAAACGGTCTACAACTAACAAACTATTTTAGACACCCTCCTCCACCCACCGGTCTATAACTATCAAACTATTTTAGACACACTCCTCCACCCCAGATCAACAACTATCAAACTATTTTAGACACCCTCCTGCACCCCAGATCTAAAACTATCAAACTATTTTAGACACCCTCCTCCAACCCAGATCTACAACTATCAAACTATTTTAGACACCCTCCTCCACCCCAGATCTACAACTATCAAACTATTTTAGACACCCTCCTCCAACCCAGATCTACAACTAACAAACTATTTTAGACACCCTCCTCCACCCCAGATCTACAACTATCAAACTATTTTAGACACCCTCCTCCACCCCCGGTCTACAACTATCAAACTATTTTAGACACCCTCCTCCAGCCCCGGTCTACAACTATCAAACTATTTTAGACACCCTCCTCCACCCAGATCTACAACTATCAAACTATTTTAGACACCCTCCTCCACCCCAGATCTACAACTATCAAACTATTTTAGACACCCTCCTCCACCCCAGATCTACAACTATCAAACTATTTTAGACACCCTCCTCCACCCCAGATCTACAACTATCAAACTATTTTAGACACCCTCCTCCACCCCCGGTCTACAACTATCAAACTATTTTAGACACCCTCCTCCACCCCCGGTCTACAACTATCAAACTATTTTAGACACCCTCCTCCACCCCCGGTCTACAACTATCAAACTATTTTAGACACCCTCCTCCACCCCCGGTCTACAACTATCAAACTATTTTAGACACCCTCCTCCACCCCCGGTCTACAACTATCAAACTATTTTAGACACCCTCCTCCACCCCAGATCTACAACTATCAAACTATTTTAGACACCCTCCTCCACCCCAGATCTACAACTATCAAACTATTTTAGACACCCTCCTCCACCCCCGGTCTACAACTATCAAACTATTTTAGACACCCTCCTCCACCCCAGATCTACAACTATCAAACTATTTTAGACACCCTCCTCCACCCCCGGTCTACAACTATCAAACTATTTTAGACACCCTCCTCCACCCCAGGTCTACAACTATCAAACTATTTTAGACACCCTCCTCCACCCCAGATCTACAACTATCAAACTATTTTAGACACCCTCCTCCACCCCAGATCTACAACTATCAAACTATTTTAGACACCCTCCTCCATCCCAGATCTACATCTATCAAACTATTTTAGACACCCTCCTCCACCCCCGGTCTACAACTATCAAACTATTTTAGACACCCTCCTCCACCCCAGATCTACAACTATCAAACTATTTTAGACACCCTCCTCCACCCCAGGTCTACAACTATCAAACTATTTTAGACACCCTCCTCCACCCCCGATCTACAACTATCAAACTATTTTAGACACCCTCCTCCACCCACCGATCTACAACTATCAAACTATTTTAGACACCCTCCTCCACCCCAGATCTACAACTATCAAACTATTTTAGACATCCTCCTCCACCCCAGATCTACAACTATCAAACTATTTTAGACACCCTCCTCCACCCCAGATCTACAACTATCAAACTATTTTAGACACCCTCCTCCACCCCCGGTCTACAACTATCAAACTATTTTAGACACCCTCCTCCACCCCCGGTCTACAACTATCAAACTATTTTAGACACCCTCCTCCACCCCAGATCTACAACTATCAAACTATTTTAGACACCCTCCTCCACCCCAGATCTACAACTATCAAACTATTTTAGACACCCTCCTCCACCCCAGATCTACAACTATCAAACTATTTTAGACACCCTCCTCCACCCCCGGTCTACAACTATCAAACTATTTTAGACACCCTCCTCCACCCCAGATCTACAACTATCAAACTATTTTAGACACCCTCCTCCACCCCAGATCTACAACTATCAAACTATTTTAGACACCCTCCTCCACCCCCGGTCTACAACTATCAAACTATTTTAGACACCCTCCTCCACCCACCGGTCTACAACTATCAAACTATTTTAGACACCCTCCTCCACCCCAGATCTACAACTATCAAACTATTTTAGACACCCTCCTCCACCCCAGATCTACAACTATCAAACTATTTTAGACACCCTCCTCCACCCCAGATCTACAACTATCAAACTATTTTAGACACCCTCCTCCACCCCCGGTCTACAACTATCAAACTATTTTAGACACCCTCCTCTACCCCCGGTCTACAACTATCAAACTATTTTAGACACCCTCCTCCACCCCAGATCTACAACTATCAAACTATTTTAGACACCCTCCTCCACCCCAGATCTACAACTATCAAACTATTTTAGACACCCTCCTCCATCCCAGATCTACAACTATCAAACTATTTTAGACACCCTCCTCCACCCCCGGTCTACAACTATCAAAATATTTTAGACACCCTCCTCTACCCCCGGTCTACATCTATCAAACTATTTTAGACACCCTCCTCCACCCCCGGTCTACAACTATCAAACTATTTTAGACACCCTCCTCCACCCCAGATCTACAACTATCAAACTATTTTAGACACCCTCCTCCACCCCCGGTCTACAACTATCAAACTATTTTAGACACCCTCCTCCACCCACCGGTCTATAACTATCAAACTATTTTAGACACACTCCTACACCCACCGGTCTACAACTTTAAAAATATTTTAGACACCCTTCTCCACTTCGGTCTTTATCTATCAAACTATTTTAGACACCCTCCTCCACCCCCGGTCTACAACTATCAAACTATTTTAGACACCCTCCTCCACCCCCGGTCTACAACTATCAAACTATTTTAGACACCCTCCTCCACCCCCGGTCTACAACTATCAAACTATTTTAGACACCCTCCTCCACCCCGGTCTACAACTATCAAACTATTTTAGACACACTCCTCCACCCCCGGTCTACAACTATCAAACTATTTTAGACACCCTCCTCAAGCCCCGGTCTACAACTATCAAACTATTTTAGACACCCTCCTCCTACCCCTGGTCTACATCTATCAAACTATTTTAGACACCCTCCTCTACCCACGGTCTACAACTATTAAACTATTTTAGACACCTTCCACCACCCTCGGTCTAAAACTATCAAACTATTTTAGACACCCTCCTCCACCCCCGGTCTACAACTATCAAACTATTTTAGACACCCTCCTCCACCCCAGATCTACAACTATCAAACTATTTTAGACACCCTCCTCCACCCCAGATCTACAACTATCAAACTATTTTAGACACCCTCCTCCACCCCCGGTCTACAACTATCAAACTATTTTAGACACCCTCCTCCACCCCAGATCTACAACTATCAAACTATTTTAGACACCCTCCTCCACCCCAGATCTACAACTATCAAACTATTTTAGACACCCTCCTCCACCCCAGATCTACAACTATCAAACTATTTTAGACACCCTCCTCCACCCCAGATCTACAACTATCAAACTATTTTAGACACCCTCCTCCACCCCGGTCTACAACTATCAAACTATTTTAGACACCCTCCTCCACCCCGGTCTACAACTATCAAACTATTTTAGACACCCTCCTCCACCCCCGGTCTACAACTATCAAACTATTTTAGACACCCTCCTCCACCCCGGTCTACAACTATCAAACTATTTTAGACACCCTCCTCCACCCCGGTCTACAACTATCAAACTATTTTAGACACCCTCCTCCACCCCAGGTCTACAACTATTAAACTATTTTAGACATACTCCTCCACCCCCGGTCTACAACTATCAAACTATTTTAGACACCCTCCTCCACCCCAGATCTAAAACTATCAAACTATTTTAGACACCCTCCTCCACCCCAGATCTAAAACTATCAAACTATTTTAGACACCCTCCTCCACCCCAGGTCTACAACTATCAAACTATTTTAGACACCCTCCTCCAGCCCCGGTCTACAACTACCAAACTATTTTAGACACCCTCCGCCACCCCAGATCTACAACTAGCAAACTATTTTAGACATCCTCCTACACCCCAGATCTACAACTATCAAACTATTTTAGACACCCTCCTCCACCCCAGATCTACAACTATCAAACTATTTTAGACACCCTCCTCCACCCCAGATCTACAACTATCAAACTATTTTAGACACCCTCCTCCATCCCCGGTCTACAACTATCAAACTATTTTAGACACCCTCCTCCACCCCAGTCTACAACTATCAAACTATTTTAGACACCCTCCTCCACCCCCGGTCTACAACTATCAAACTATTTTAGACACCCTCCTCCACCCCCGGTCTACAACTATCAAACTATTTTAGACACCCTCCTCCACCCCCGGTCTACAACTATCAAACTATTTTAGACACCCTCCTCCACCCCCGGTCTACAACTATCAAACTATTTTAGACACCCTCCTCCACCCCAGATCTACAACTATCAAACTATTTTAGACACCCTCCTCCACCCCAGATCTACAACTATCAAACTATTTTAGACACCCTCCTCCACCCCAGATCTACAACTATCAAACTATTTTAGACACCCTCCTCCACCCCAGATCTACAACTATCAAACTATTTTAGACACCCTCCTCCACCCCAGATCTACAACTATCAAACTATTTTAGACACCCTCCTCCACCCCCGGTCTACAACTATCAAACTATTTTAGACACCCTCCTCCATCCCAGATCTACAACTATCAAACTATTTTAGACACCCTCCTCCACCCCAGATCTACAACTATCAAACTATTTTAGACACCCTCCTCCACCCCAGATCTACAACTATCAAACTATTTTAGACACCCTCCTCCATCCCAGATCTACAACTATCAAACTATTTTAGACACCCTCCACCACCCACCGGTCTACAACTATAAAAATATTTTAGACACCCTCCTCCACCCCAGATCTACAACTATCAAACTATTTTAGACACCCTCCTCCACCCCAGATCTACAACTATCAAACTATTTTAGACACCCTCCTCCACCCCAGATCTACAACTATCAAACTATTTTAGACACCCTCCTCCACCCCAGATCTACAACTATCAAACTATTTTAGACACCCTCCTCCACCCAGGTCTACAACTATCAAACTATTTTAGACACCCTCCTCCACCCCGGTCTACAACTATCAAACTATTTTAGACACCCTCCTCCAACCCCGGTCTACAACTATCAAACTATTTTAGACACACTCCTCCACACCCCAGATCTAAAACTATCAAACTATTTTAGACACCCTCCTCATGCCCCGGTCTACAACTATCAAACTATTTTAGACACCCTCCTCCACCCCAGATCTACATCTATCAAACTATTTTAGACACCCTCCTCCACCCCAGATCTACAACTATCAAACTATTTTAGACACCCTCCTCCACCCCTGGTCTACAACTATCAAACTATTTTAGACACCCTCCTCCACCCCAGATCTAAAACTATCAAACTATTTTAGACACCCTCCTCCAACCCCAGATCTACAACTATCAAACTATTTTAGAACCCTCCTCCACCCCAGATCTAAAACTATCAAACTATTTTAGACACCCTCCTCCAAACCCCTCCACCCCAGATCTACAACTATCAAACTATTTTAGACACCTCCTCCAACCCAGATCTACAACTATAAAACTATTTTAGACACCCTCCTCCACCCCGGTCTACAACTATCAAACTATTTTAGACACCCTCCTCCACCCCAGATCTACAACTATCAAACTATTTTAGACACTCTCCTCCACCCCAGATCTACAACTATCAAACTATTTTAGACACCCTCCTCCACCCCAGATCTACAACTATCAAACTATTTTAGACACCCTCCTTAGTCTACAACTATCAAACTATTTTAGACACCCTCCACCCCAGATCTACAACTATCAAACTATTTTAGACACCCTCCTCCACCCCAGATCTACAACTATCAAACTATTTTAGACACCTCCTCCACCCCAGATCTACAACTATCAAACTATTTTAGACACCCTCCTCCACCCCAGATCTACAACTATCAAACTATTTTAGACACCCTCCTCCACCCCAGATCTACAACTATCAAACTGTAAAAATATTTTAGACACCCTCCTCCACCCCGGTCTACAACTATCAAACTATTTTAGACACCCTCCTCCACCCCCGGTCTACAACTATCAAACTATTTTAGACACCCTCCTCCATCCCCGGTCTACAACTATCAAACTATTTTAGACACCCTCCTCCACCCCCTCTACAACTATCAAACTATTTTAGACACCCTCCCTTTACCGCGGTCTACAACTATCAAACTATTTTAGACACCCTCCTCCACCCCACGATCTACAACTATCAAACTATTTTAGACACCCTCCTCCACCCCCGGTCTACAACTATCAAACTATTTTAGACACCCTCCTCCACCCCAGATCTGCAACTATCAAACTATTTTAGACACCCTCCTCCATCACCGGTCTACAACTATCAAACTATTTTAGACACCCTCCTCCACCCACCGATCTACAACTGTAAAAATTTTTTAGACACCCTCCTTTACCGCGGTCTACATCTATCAAACTATTTTAGACACCCTCCTCCACCCCAGATCTGCAACTATCAAACTATTTTAGACACCCTCCTCCATCCCCGGTCTACAACTATCAAACTATTTTAGACACCCTCCTCCACCCCCGGTCTACAACTATCAAACTATTTTAGACACCCTCCTCCACCCCCGGTCTACAACTATCAAACTATTTTAGACACCCTCCTCCAACCCCCGGTCTACAACTATCAAACTATTTTAGACACCCTCCTCCACCCCAGATCTACAACTATCAAACTATTTTAGACACCCTCCTCCACCCCCGGTCTACAACTATCAAACTATTTTAGACACCCTCCTCCACCCCAGATCTACAACTATCAAACTATTTTAGACACCCTCCTCCACCCCAGATCTACAACTATCAAACTATTTTAGACACCCTCCTCCACCCCAGATCTACAACTATCAAACTATTTTAGACACCCTCCTCCACCCCAGATCTACAACTATCAAACTATTTTAGACACCCTCCTCCACCCCAGATCTACAACTATCAAACTATTTTAGACACCCTCCTCCACCCCCGGTCTACAACTATCAAACTATTTTAGACACCCTCCTCCAACCCCAGATCTACAACTATCAAACTATTTTAGACACCCTCCTCCAACCCAGATCTACAACTATCAAACTATTTTAGACACCCTCCTCCACCCCCGGTCTACAACTATCAAACTATTTTAGACACCCTCCTCCACCCCCGGTCTACAACTATCAAACTATTTTAGACACCCTCCTCCAGCCCCGGTCTACAACTATCAAACTATTTTAGACACCCTCCTCCACCCCAGATCTACAACTATCAAACTATTTTAGACACCCTCCTCCAGCCCCAGTCTACAACTATCAAACTATTTTAGACAACCTCCTCCACCCACCGGTCTACAACTATCAAACTATTTGAGACACCCTCCTCCACCCCGGTCTACATCTATCAAACTATTTTAGACACCCTCCTCCACCCCGGTCTACAACTATCAAACTATTTTAGACACACTCCTCCACCCCCGGTCTACAACTATCAAACTAATTTAGACACCCTCCTCAAGCCGCGGTCTACAACTATCAAACTATTTTAGACACCCTCCTTTACCCCCCTGGTCTACATCTATCAAACTATTTTAGACACCCTCCTCCACCCCCGGTGTACAACTATTAAACTATTTTAGACATACTCCTCCACCCCCGGTCTACAACTATCAAACTATTTTAGACACCCTCCTCCACCCCAGATCTACAACTATCAAACTATTTTAGACACCCTCCTCCACCCCAGATCTAAAACTATCAAACTATTTTAGACACCCTCCTCCACCCCAGATCTAAAACTATCAAACTATTTTAGACACCCTCCTCCACCCCAGATCTAAAACTATCAAACTATTTTAGACACCCTCCTCCAACCCAGATCTACAACTATCAAACTATTTTAGACACCCTCCTCCACCCCAGATCTACAACTATCAAACTATTTTAGACACCCTCCTCCACCCCAGATCTACAACTATCAAACTATTTTAGACACCCTCCTCCAACCCAGATCTACAACTATCAAACTATTTTAGACACCCTCCTCCACCCACCGGTCTACAACTATCAAACTATTTTAGACACCCTCCTCCACCCCCGGTCTACAACTATCAAACTATTTTAGACACCCTCCTCCACCCCAGGTCTACAACTATCAAACTATTTTAGACACCCTCCTCCACCCCAGATCTACAACTATCAAACTATTTTAGACACCCTCCTCAACCCCCGGTCTACAACTATCAAACTATTTTAGACACCCTCCTTCAACCCAGATCTACAACTATCAAACTATTTTAGACACCCTCCTCCACCCCAGATCTACAACTATCAAAATATTTTAGACACCCTCCTCCACCCCAGGTCTAAAACTATCAAACTATTTTAGACACCCTCTTCCACCCCAGATCTAAAACTATCAAACTATTTTAGACACCCTCCTCCACCCCAGATCTAAAACTATCAAACTATTTTAGACACCCTCCTCCACCCCAGATCTAAAACTATCAAACTATTTTAGACACCCTCCTCCAACCCAGATCTACAACTATAAAACTATTTTAGACACCCTCCTAAAACCCAGATCTACAACTAACAAACTATTTTAGACACCCTCCTCCACCCACCGGTCTACAACTATCAAACTATTTTAGACACCCTCCTCCACCCCAGATCTACAACTATCAAACTATTTTAGACACCCTCCTCCACCCCAGATCTACAACTATCAAACTATTTTAGACACCCTCCTCCATCCCCAGATCTACAACTATCAAACTATTTTAGACACCCTCCTCCATCCCCGGTCTACAACTATCAAACTATTTTAGACACCCTCCTCCACCCCAGATCTACAACTATCAAACTATTTTAGACACCCTCCTCCACCCCAGATCTACAACTATCAAACTATTTTAGACACCCTCCTCAAGCCCCGGTCTACAACTATCAAACTATTTTAGACACCCTCCTCCAACCCAGATCTACAACTATCAAACTATTTTAGACACCCTCCTCCACCCCAGATCTACAACTATCAAACTATTTTAGACACCCTCCTCCACCCCAGATCTACAACTATCAAACTATTTTAGACACCCTCCTCCACCCCAGATCTACAACTATCAAACTATTTTAGACACCCTCCTCCACCCCAGATCTAAAACTATCAAACTATTTTAGACACCCTCCTCCACCCCAGATCTACAACTATCAAACTATTTTAGACACCCTCCTCCAACCCAGATCTACAACTATCAAACTATTTTAGACACCCTCCTGAAGCCCCGGTCTACAACTATCAAACTATTTTAGACACCCTCCTCCACCCCAGGTCTACAACTATCAAACTATTTTAGACACCCTCCTCCACCCCCGGTCTACAACTATCAAACTATTTTAGACACCCTCCTCCACCCCAGATCTACAACTATCAAACTATTTTAGACACACTCCTCCACCCCAGATCTACAACTATCAAACTATTTTAGACACCCTCCTCCACCCCAGATCTACAACTATCAAACTATTTTAGACACCCTCCTCCACCCCCGGTCTACAACTATCAAACTATTTTAGACACCCTCCTCCACCCCAGATCTAAAACTATCAAACTATTTTAGACACCCTCCTCCACCCCAGATCTACAACTATCAAACTATTTTAGACACCCTCCTCCACCCCAGATCTACAACTATCAAACTATTTTAGACACCCTCATCCATCCCGGTCTACAACTATCAAACTATTTTAGACACCCTCCTCCAGCCCCGGTCTACAACTATCAAACTATTTTAGACACCCTCCTCCACCAAGATCTACAACTATCAAACTATTTTAGACACCCTCCTCCACCCCCGGTCTACAACTATCAAACTATTTTAGACACCCTCCTCCACCCCAGATCTACAACTATCAAACTATTTTAGACACCCTCCTCCACCCCGGTCTACAACTATCAAACTATTTTAGACACCCTCCTCCACCCCAGATCTACAACTATCAAACTATTTTAGACACCCTCCTCCACCCCCGGTCTACAACTATCAAACTATTTTAGACACCCTCCTCCACCCCCCGGTCTACAACTATCAAACTATTTTAGACACCCTCCTCCACCCCAGATCTACAACTATCAAACTATTTTAGACACCCTCCTCCAGCCCCAGTCTACAACTATCAAACTATTTTAGACACCCTCCTCCATCCCAGATCTACATCTATCAAACTATTTTAGACACCCTCCTCCACCCCCGGTCTACAACTATCAAACTATTTTAGACACCCTCCTCCATCCCAGATCTACAACTATCAAACTATTTTAGACACCCTCCTCCACCCCAGATCTAAAACTATCAAACTATTTTAGACACCCTCCTCCACCCCAGATCTACAACTATCAAACTATTTTAGACACCCTCCTCCATCCCAGATCTACAACTATCAAACTATTTTAGAAACCCTCCTCCACCCACCGGTCTACAACTGTAAAAATATTTTAGACACCCTCCTTTACCGCGGTCTACATCTATCAAACTATTTTAGACACCCTCCTCCACCCCAGATCTACAACTATCAAACTATTTTAGACACCCTCCTCCACCCCAGATCTACAACTATCAAACTATTTTAGACACCCTCCTCCATCACCTGTCTACAACTATCAAACTATTTTAGACACACTCCTCCATCCCCGGTCTACAACTATCAAACTATTTTAGACACCATCCTTCAACCCAGATCTACAACTATCAAACTATTTTAGACACACTCCTCCACCCCAGATCTACAACTATCAAACTATTTTAGACACCCTCCTCAAGCCCCGGTCTACAACTATCAAACTATTTTAGACACCCTCCTTCAACCCAGATCTACAACTATCAAACTATTTTAGACACCCTCCTCCACCCCAGATCTACAACTATCAAAATATTTTAGACACCCTCCTCCACCCCAGATCTAAAACTATCAAACTATTTTAGACACACTCTTCCACCCCAGATCTAAAACTATCAAACTATTTTAGACACCCTCCTCCACCCCAGATCTAAAACTATCAAACTATTTTAGACACCCTCCTCCTTCCCAGATCTAAAACTATCAAACTATTTTAGACACCCTCCTCCAACCCAGATCTACAAATATAAAACTATTTTAGACACCCTCCTAAAACCCAGATCTACAACTAACAAACTATTTTAGACACCCTCCTCCACCCACCGGTCTACAACTATCAAACTATTTTAGACACCCTCCTCCACCCCCGGTCTACAACTATCAAACTATTTTAGACACTCTCCTCCACCCCAGATCTACAACTATCAAACTATTTTAGACACCCTCCTCCATCCCAGATCTACAACTATCAAACTATTTTAGACACCCTCCTCCACCCCCGGTCTACAACTATCAAACTATTTTAGACACCCTCCTCCATCCCAGATCTACAACTATCAAACTATTTTAGACACCCTCCTCCACCCCAGATCTACAACTATCAAACTATTTTAGACACCCTCCTCCACCCCAGATCTACAACTATCAAACTATTTTAGACACCCTCCTCCACCCCCGGTCTACAACTATCAAACTATTTTAGACACCCTCCTCCACCCACCGGTCTACAACTATCAAACTATTTTAGACACCCTCCTCCACCCCCGGTCTACAACTATCAAACTATTTTAGACACCCTCCTCCACCCCAGATCTACAACTATCAAACTATTTTAGACACCCTCCTCCACCCCAGATCTACAACTATCAAACTATTTTAGACACCCTCCTCCACCCCAGATCTACAACTATCAAACTATTTTAGACACCCTCCTCCACCCCAGATCTACAACTATCAAACTATTTTAGACACCCTCCTCCACCCCAGATCTACAACTATCAAACTATTTTAGACACACTCCTCCACCCCAGATCTAAAACTATCAAACTATTTTAGACACCCTCCTCCACCCCAGATCTAAAACTATCAAACTATTTTAGACACCCTCCTCCACCCCAGATCTAAAACTATCAAACTATTTTAGACACCCTCCTCCACCCCAGATCTACAACTATCAAACTATTTTAGACACCCTCCTAAAACCCAGATCTACAACTAACAAACTATTTTAGACACCCTCCTCCACCCACAGGTCTACAACTATCAAACTATTTTAGACACCCTCCTCCACCCCCGGTCTACAACTATCAAACTATTTTAGACACCCTCCTCCACCCCAGATCTACAACTATCAAACTATTTTAGACACCCTCCTCCACCCCAGGTCTACAACTATCAAACTATTTTAGACACCCTCCTCCACCCCCAGGTCTACAACTATCAAACTATTTTAGACACCCTCCTCCACCCCCGGTCTACAACTATCAAACTATTTTAGACAAACTCCTCCACCCCCGGTCTACAACTATCAAACTATTTTAGACACCCTCCTCCACCCCGGTCTACAACTATCAAACTATTTTAGACACCCTCCTCCACCCCCGGTCTACAACTATCAAACTATTTTAGACACCCTCCTCCACCCCAGATCTACAACTATCAAACTATTTTAGACACCCTCCTCCACCCCAGATCTACAACTATCAAACTATTTTAGACACCCTCCTCCACCCCAGATCTACAACTATCAAACTATTTTAGACACCCTCCTCCACCCCAGATCTACAACTATCAAACTATTTTAGACACACTCCTCCACCCCAGATCTACAACTATCAAACTATTTTAGACACCCTCCTCCACCCCAGATCTACAACTATCAAACTATTTTAGACACCCTCCTCCACCCCAGATCTAAAACTATCAAACTATTTTAGACACCCTCCTCCACCCCAGATCTACAACTATCAAACTATTTTAGACACCCTCCTCCATCCCAGATCTACAACTATCAAACTATTTTAGACACCCTCCTCCACCCACCGGTCTACAACTGTAAAAATATTTTAGACACCCTCCTTTACCGCGGTCTACATCTATCAAACTATTTTAGACACCCTCCTCCACCCCAGATCTACAACTATCAAACTATTTTAGACACCCTCCTCCACCCCAGATCTACAACTATCAAACTATTTTAGACACCCTCCTCCATCACCTGTCTACAACTATCAAACTATTTTAGACACACTCCTCCATCCCCGGTCTACAGCTATCAAACTATTTTAGACACCATCCTTCAACCCAGATCTACAACTATCAAACTATTTTAGACACACTCCTCCACCCCAGATCTACAACTATCAAACTATTTTAGACACCCTCCTCAAGCCCCGGTCTACAACTATCAAACTATTTTAGACACCCTCCTTCAACCCAGATCTACAACTATCAAACTATTTTAGACACCCTCCTCCACCCCAGATCTACAACTATCAAAATATTTTAGACACCCTCCTCCACCCCAGATCTAAAACTATCAAACTATTTTAGACACTCTCTTCCACCCCAGATCTAAAACTATCAAACTATTTTAGACACCCTCCTCCACCCCAGATCTAAAACTATCAAACTATTTTAGACACCCTCCTCCTTCCCAGATCTAAAACTATCAAACTATTTTAGACACCCTCCTCCAACCCAGATCTACAAATATAAAACTATTTTAGACACCCTCCTAAATCCAGATCTACAACTAACAAACTATTTTAGACACCCTCCTCCACCCACCGGTCTACAACTATCAAACTATTTTAGACACCCTCCTCCACCCCAGATCTACAACTATCAAACTATTTTAGACACTCTCCTCCACCCCAGATCTACAACTATAAAACTATTTTAGACACCCTCCTCCATCCCAGATCTACATCTATCAAACTATTTTAGACACCCTCCTCCACCCCCGGTCTACAACTATCAAACTATTTTAGACACCCTCCTCCACCCCAGATCTACAACTATCAAACTATTTTAGACACCCTCCTCCACCCCAGATCTACAACTATCAAACTATTTTAGACACCCTCCTCCACCCCAGATCTACAACTATCAAACTATTTTAGACACCCTCCTCCACCCCAGATCTACAACTATCAAACTATTTTAGACACCCTCCTCCACCCACCGGTCTACAACTGTAAAAATATTTTAGACACCCTCCTTTACCGCGGTCTACATCTATCAAACTATTTTAGACACCCTCCTCCACCCCAGATCTACAACTATCAAACTATTTTAGACACCCTCCTCCACCCCAGATCTACAACTATCAAACTATTTTAGACACCCTCCTCCATCACCGGTCTACAACTATCAAACTATTTTAGACACACTCCTCCATCCCCGGTCTACAACTATCAAACTATTTTAGACACCCTCCTCAAGCCCCGGTCTACAACTATCAAACTATTTTAGACACCATCCTTCAACCCAGATCTACAACTATCAAACTATTTTAGACACCCTCCTCCACCCCCGGTCTACAACTATCAAACTATTTTAGACACCCTCCTCCAACCCAGATCTACAACTATCAAACTATTTTAGACACCCTCCTCCACCCCAGATCTACAACTATCAAACTATTTTAGACACCCTCCTCCACCCCAGATCTAAAACTATCAAACTATTTTAGACACCCTCCTCCAACCCAGATCTACAACTATCAAACTATTTTAGACACCCTCCTCCACCCCAGATCTAAAACTATCAAACTATTTTAGACACCCTCCTCCACCCCAGATCTAAAACTATCAAACTATTTTAGACACCCTCCTCCAACCCAGATCTACAACTATAAAACTATTTTAGACACCCTCCTAAAACCCAGATCTACAACTAACAAACTATTTTAGACACCCTCCTCCACCCACCGGTCTACAACTATCAAACTATTTTAGACACCCTCCTCCACCCCCGGTCTACAACTATCAAACTATTTTAGACACCCTCCTCCACCCCAGATCTACAACTATCAAACTATTTTAGACACCCTCCTCCACCCCAGATCTACAACTATCAAACTATTTTAGACACCCTCCTCCACCCCAGATCTACAACTATCAAACTATTTTAGACACCCTCCTCCACCCCAGATCTACAACTATCAAACTATTTTAGACACCCTCCTCCACCCCAGATCTACAACTATCAAACTATTTTAGACACCCTCCTCCACCCCCGGTCTACAACTATCAAACTATTTTAGACACCCTCCTCCATCCCCGGTCTACAACTATCAAACTATTTTAGACAACCTCCTCCACCCACCGGTCTACAACTATCAAACTTTTTTAGACACCCTCCTCCATCCCCGGTCTACAACTATCAAACTATTTTAGACACCCTCCTCCACCCAAGATCTACAACTATAAAACTATTTTAGACACCCTCCTCCACCCCAGATCTACAACTATCAAACTATTTTAGACACCCTCCTCCAGCCCCAGATCTACAACTATCAAACTATTTTAGACACCCTCCTCCATCCCAGATCTACAACTATCAAACTATTTTAGACACCCTCCTCCACCCCAGATCTACAACTATCAAACTATTTTAGACACACTCCTCCACCCCAGATCTAAAACTATCAAACTATTTTAGACACCCTCCTCCACCCCAGATCTACAACTATCAAACTATTTTAGACACCCTCCTCCACCCCAGATCTACAACTATCAAACTATTTTAGACACCCTCCTCCACCCCAGATCTACAACTATCAAACTATTTTAGACACCCTCCTCCAACCCAGATCTACAACTATCAAACTATTTTAGACACCCTCCTCCACCCCCCCGGTCTACAACTATAAAAATATTTTAGACACCCTCCTTTACCGCGGTCTACATCTATCAAACTATTTTAGACACCCTCCTCCACCCCAGATCTACAACTATCAAACTATTTTAGACACCCTCCTCCACCCCAGATCTACAACTATCAAACTATTTTAGACACCCTCCTCCATCACCTGTCTACAACTATCAAACTATTTTAGACACACTCCTCCATCCCCGGTCTACAACTATCAAACTATTTTAGACACCATCCTTCAACCCAGATCTACAACTATCAAACTATTTTAGACACACTCCTCCACCCCAGATCTACAACTATCAAACTATTTTAGACACCCTCCTCAAGCCCCGGTCTACAACTATCAAACTATTTTAGACACCCTCCTTCAACCCAGATCTACAACTATCAAACTATTTTAGACACCCTCCTCCACCCCAGATCTACAACTATCAAAATATTTTAGACACCCTCCTCCACCCCAGATCTAAAACTATCAAACTATTTTAGACACTCTCTTCCACCCCAGATCTAAAACTATCAAACTATTTTAGACACCCTCCTCCACCCCAGATCTAAAACTATCAAACTATTTTAGACACCCTCCTCCACCCCAGATCTAAAACTATCAAACTATTTTAGACACCCTCCTCCAACCCAGATCTACAACTATAAAACTATTTTAGACACCCTCCTAAAACCCAGATCTACAACTATCAAACTATTTTAGACACCCTCCTCCACCCACCGGTCTACAACTATCAAACTATTTTAGACACCCTCCTCCACCCAAGATCTACAACTATCAAACTATTTTAGACACTCCTCCTCCAGCCCAGGTCTACAACTATAAAACTATTTTAGACACCCTCCTCCATCCCAGATCTACAACTATCAAACTATTTTAGACACCCTCCTCCACCCCCGGTCTACAACTATCAAACTATTTTAGACACCCTCCTCCACCCCCGGTCTACAACTATCAAACTATTTTAGACACCCTCCTCCACCCCAGATCTACAACTATCAAACTATTTTAGACACCCTCCTCCACCCCCGGTCTACAACTATCAAACTATTTTAGACACCCTCCTCCACCCCCGGTCTACAACTATCAAACTATTTTAGACACCCTCCTCCACCCACCGGTCTACAACTATCAAACTATTTTAGACACCTTCCTCCACCCTCGGTCTAAATCTATCAAACTATTTTAGACACCCTCCTCCACCCACCGGTCTACAAATATAAAACTAATTTAGACACCCTCCTCCACCCAATATCTACAACTATCAAACTATTTTAGACACCCTCCTCCACCCCAGATCTACAACTATCAAACTATTTTAGACACCCTCCTCCACCCCCGGTCTACAACTATCAAACTATTTTAGACATCCTCCTCCACCCCAGATCTACAACTATCAAACTATTTTAGACATACTCCTCCAACCCAGATCTAAAACTATCAAACTATTTTAGACACCCTCCTCCTCCACCCCAGATCTACAACTATCAAACTATTTTAGACACCCTCCTCCACCCAGATCTACAACTATCAAACTATTTTAGACACCCTCCTCCAACCCAGATCTACAACTATCAAAACTATTTTAGACACCCTCCTAAAAACCCACCGATCTACAACTATCAAACTATTTTAGACACCCTCCTCCACCCCAGGTCTACAACTATCAAACTATTTTAGACACCCTC
>JAGDYQ010000105.1:2658641-2696579 GCA_021962125.1 Bulinus truncatus
CCCTTAAGACGGCCACATGACTAAATGACATCCAAAAAGTGCCTTTGCAAAGTTTAATTAACCAACATTATTGGCTTAATTATTAGTGAAACTTTTTTTGGCTACTATTTTTACTAATTTTTTAAAAATATATATCAAACTATGCTATGCCCATGAAAATTTTCGAGGATGCAGGTCATAAAAAGGCCAAGTCCACAAAAAAAAAAAAAAACAGCTATGGCCAGATACTTCCCAGTCATAATCATAGCTTATTTGTTTACTTCAAGACATGCTTCCATCAGCATACGATTGAAATAGGCTAGTATCTTAAATAGAAAATGTTTTTTATCTTTATTTCACTAGAATTGAATTTGACAATATAAAATGTATTTATGCAATGTATTTGATTTTTTTTTATTGAATATTCATTAACGTTATCCAACTGGATACTAGACTCACTAGTCACAGTACAGGATTTTAAACTATATAAATACTGGGTGTAAGAAGAACATGTCGTTATTTGACTGTGTGATTAGTTTTTTCATAATTATTTTATTAGCTATTAAATCAACTGTATTCAACAAAAAAATATTTAATAAAAACCAAAGGGAAATAATCATAACACTGGACTGATAAATTCGCTAAAAATTGAGTTAAAAAAACTGACAAAGCGGGCAATACAGAAGTCTATAAAAGTAACTAAATTCAGTAAATTGGGCAAATATCAATCATAGAATGTTACTCCACTAATAAATTAATATTTAGACATATTTATAGAACAACACTTGTTAGAAATTTGTGAATTGGTCAAAGGCCAAAGCCACATACATTTTTTTTATCCTTTCCGGTATTCTAAATATTTTGTGGATATGAGCACTAACCTATTAAACAATCAACTAGACTCATTACATTTACTACTTTAAATTAATAACATTTGTTCTAATTTCTTTAATTGGCCACTTATTTTGTTTATTAAAAAAAAATTATTAATAAAAGCAAAAAAAAAATGTGAAAAAAAAATATTACCTTAACAAAAAAAAGGTTGATATTTAAAAGTAAATATTACTCATGTAAATAACAAGGTTATTTTTAAATCATTTATTTTTATAAGATGTATTTAAAAATAAATCCAAACTTTAGCTGGATGTAAAAGCACATATGTAAATGTTCGAAAATTTTCATAGACATAGACTCTGCCTATATCAAAATATTAATTTTATTTCACATGTTTTTTTTTTTTGCCTTTTTTAGTGTCTATATTTGTTTTTTTGTGAAAAATAACAGATTGGACAATCATGAGCTTGAGTAACTCTTCATTAATTAATATGTAAGAGAAAATTAATTAATATGTAAGAGAAAATAAACAGTAATAAACTTGTATCAAGGTAATGTTAAATAGATGAGTTTGAAAATGCAACAAACAATTTACTATACTTACTTTCCATCCATCTGGAGCTGTTTTAAAATATGGAAAGTTCTCACTGAAAAATTAGCAAGTACATTTTTTTTTGTGAAATATACCATGTAAGTGAGCAAATTAAATTTCAAATGATTCAGTACACAAAATTTAAAAACTTCAATAATTTTAAAAAATCTGTTACTAGTGAACATTTTTATACAAGAGGAAATTTTTCTTAAAATGTAAATAAACATCTGAGAATTTACAGTATTATCAAGATATAGATTTAAATTAAATATTAAAAAAGTATGTTTTTTAATTGTTAGGCAAATATAAAGAACCTACCACATAAAGTTATAAATTTCACTAACTGGGAGGCTACCATTCTTGCTGTTTTTGAGTGCCAGAGCTATAAGACAACTGTATGAAAAAACTGGCTTAGGATATGCCCGTTCTTCACAATTGGTGGTTGAGGTTACGGTTGCAGAGTCTGATTGATTACTAGAGGTTGCAGGTGATGACACAGATGAGAGTGGAATATTCTGAAAAACCTGCCATTTGCAAATGGAAAGGGGGGAAAACAAAGATACAGAATAAATAACAGCAATGTCCAAAAAATTCAACAACTTACTAACCAAAGTAATAAATAATTATTTGTTTCAGATTATGTGTTCATTTGATGTCCAGTTATTTTACTTGTAGCTTAACTTTTAAAATGTGCAATAACAGTAATCTTTATAACACATTTAAAGAAATAGAAAAACAAAAAACATTTAATTTTAATAATAAAAACCTATGTTTAAGTTTATTGTACAAGTTATGTAAAAAAAATTCAGAATAACATATCCTACCTGTGGCTGAACACCAGTTTGTAATCTACCCAGAAGAACTGGTGAAGCCTGAGATGGAGACAATAGATTATTCCCAGATTTAAGCAAGACTCTACCATTTTTATCAGTGGTTATAGTATGAAGTTTTTGAGGTGAAGACAAGAGAAACTGTTGAACTCCAGGATTATTTATATGATTAGGTGAATTTGAAGTTGTAATTGTTAAACCTGTTGGTAAAGCACCATTTGTAGTTGTTAGAACCAAAGTTTGCTGTTTCATAGGTGAATTCCTTGAAGATGTGATAAGAAAGTTCTGTGTTTTATTTGGAGAGTTCTGGGGACTTCCCAAATTAGCTACCGACAAAATACGAATTGTGGGATGATCTGGTCTGATATGTGAAGCAGTAAGTTGAGAAACTTGTTGCTGTAAAGACTGAGCTTCATTTTCAGGTGAATTCAACAAATTGCTACAGTTAGCATGAAGACGCATAGCAGCACTGTTAGCACTTTCTGAAGAAAGTAGATGTTCTGCTTTTTCATTCTGTATTATCTGCATAGGAATGACAGATTGTGGATTAACTGAAATCATAGTAGCCACATCTGATGTGTCATCATTATCCATGTGAGTTAGTGTTGAGAGTGAAGAGTTATGTAGCCAAGTCATATCCCCAAGCTGACCATTTGCTTCAAGAGAGTCCAAATCAAGACTATTTTCCATTTTCACATCTGATACATTTGAATGCAATTCTTCTGCCATATGTGCCATATCTACACTAGTGCTTAACAGGAATGCATCCAGGTCATTTTTATCAGCATTCAGAAATAAGAGAGGATCGTGATTTCTATCTGAGAATGAATCCATTTTGCAATCTGAATAAAATGGACTATATGGTCAACAACTTTTATTCACAACCTTGAATTTGATAAGTAAATCTGAAAATGAACAACAAAAATTTAAATTAAACTAATCAAATATAGTTATTTCATTTGCAAGATACTTCTACGACTACGTTCCATGGACTTAAATTAAGTCTTAATAGGTGTAATAAATGTAGTAACTAATCTAACATGCTCTATAGACTTAACAGACTACCCCATTAATTAATAGATTTGATGTAAAAACGTATTAAAACATCCTTAAATTTAAACATAAAAATATTTTCAAACTTATTAAACAATTTTGAACCATCGCGGTTTTTAGTTCAAATATATAAAAAGTTAGCCCAAATGCCCCAACACCAAGCGCGCCGACATTTTGTTTTGAAGATTCGGCGCCTAATTAATCCCTGAACCTGCTATGGTATTAATAAAAATATATTTTAAATTTTTATTGAAATAGGATATACATAGCAGTATTTGACAACTGGTAATAACAATAAAAAAAATACCTTAAGAGTGCTTAATACGAATGCCATTCACCAATGAAAATTTAAACCAGCCATTTGAATGTGTTCACAATAACATGACAATTGACATATCGAGATTAAGAATACGCAAATTATCCTAATAGTTTAACCTAAATTTCGCAGATGTTGAAAATAATAAAAGTATTTTGTTTTAACATGATACTTACCTTTAAGTAAACATTTCAATACAAACTAGTATTTTCCGAAAATTTTATTATTAACAAATATAATGTTGTAAACAATGAGCACATGTATCTATCCAACATCGGATAAATGCGTAAAAGTTGTAGAATTCCGGTTGGTCGGTTCGGTGAACAAAGAAAGGTGAAACTTTTAAATTTAAGTTAGCTGATTGGTCGGATTTTTCCGTAAATTTTAAAAAGCGGCTTTTTTGATTGGTTATCTTTGATGCAATGAAATCAACAACTTGTCTAGGCAGGTGTCCTAGCAGTCCAAATCACGATTTAATTTTCATTAGTATTTCGTTACTGTTATACGTTCCTCTCAGAGATGGTCTAAGACTTACGTCTTTAAAAATTCATTTTATTTATATTATTGATCCACTGTGTATTGTCACTATAATTTTAAATACTGTTAGGCATTAGGAATGGGTAAAAGACCACTTATTACCCATCACGCCCCCCACCTTTTTTTTTCTCCCACCCACCTCCCGGTCTTCCTCCTCCCCTGTTTGTGATATTGGGTGCAAGATGAAATATTAATATATTAGCTGCCAACTAATTTCTTGAAGAAATATATGAAAAATATTTAGATAATACTAAATATCTGGCAAAAAATATGTATATAAATGACTAATAAAAATTTTACAGATCTATTAATTTATAGCATTTTATTATATTTAGGTTTTTTTGAAAACATCTAGATCTGTATAAAAATTTCTAGATTTCTAGATCAAGACACCATTATAATGTACGAAATACGCCCGTGCTCCATACTTCCGTCGTTAAATCCGCCTTTGATAACCCACTGTTTTTTAAGGGGGGGGGGCTTTCGATCATAGCTGCCAATCTAGAAATTTTTATACAGATCTAGATGTTTTCAAAAAAAACTAAATATAATAAAATGCTATAAAATAATAGATCTGTAAAATTTTTCTTTGTCATTTAAATATATATTTTTTGCCACGTTTTAAAATGTGTAACTAAACTATATATTTAGAAAAAAAAAAACAGTGGGTTATCAATGGCAGATTTAACGACGGAGGTAAGGAGCACGGGCGTATTTCGTACATTATAATGGTGTCTTGATCCTTGCCGCAGCCCCTAGATGGAACCCCCCCCCCAAGGTATACGGAATAGAGGTCGCCCAAGAAACACCTATAGTCGAGACCTAGAAACTGACAACATAAAGATGGGACACACTTGGAATCAATTGGAGAAGATGTCAAAGGACAGAGGACTCTGGAGATCTGTGGCCCATACCCTACCACGGGTGAAGGGCAATGATAATGATAAAATATGTGTAGATCTGTAAAGTATAATGACTGTTACCGGAATAATCAGTGTAGTAAATTGTGTTTGCACCGCTCAAGGCGGACCCTGAAAATGCCTATTCAAAGTCCGAATGCCTTAACTTAAAGTCAAACACTTGGAAATCGAACTAAATACTTCAGAATACGAACATGCTTTAAAAAATCGGACGTCTTTAAGACATTGATAACTTTCTCTGTGTTGTAAAAGTATCATGTATTTTTACAGCTTTTTTTCGATGCTAAGTTGAAACTTTATACCCCAGTATACCTTCGTAAGTACATCTTCGTAAGTTTGCCCTTGGTTGAGGGGTTCCGCGTTTAGAGATTTTTTTATTGTCAAGTAACAGTATAAAAATAAATGTTTCAGGCCCAGCGCACTGCCAAGGCCACATTTGAATATATGCCCTTAATTCTTATAAAAACATATCCCGAATACATCATGTCTAGGGCTGTACCGGAATCCGATTCCGGTTCCTGTTAAGCAGGATTCCGGCAGTTTTAAAAATTCCGGTTCCGGTTAAAATGTGCCTGATTTAAGCCGGATTTCTTTGTTGTTTGAAATTTGTAAGAAATTTTTTTAGCGCAACATAATTTTGAAATATTTAGCGCTATACAATTGAATTAAAACAATAACTTCTTTGCTTTTTTAAAACTACAATAACGTCGATCACTTTTAGTTCTATATGTAAGTAAAAATATATTAAAACGGAAGATTTTAATCGTATAAAGTCTAATACGGCACCTTACCATAGATATGCACCTTGCCTTCTGCTACTTTTGATTCCGTGTTTTCTATAAACTATATTTAGCTGTCAAAGTTTAAATTCTTTAAAGAGAAGACAACGATCTATTTTTGGGCGTCTACAGTTTAAAAATAGTTCAAATAATTTATTTTTCTGCTAATTTTTTTAATGTAGTGGTTGTCACAATTTGGATAAAATTCCTCACATATTTAGATAAATAACTTTTTTTAATTGAACATTAAAGTGATATTGATTTAGATCTGAAATGCATTTTATTTTGCGTTTTATGGGAAATATTCCGATAATGATTTAAAGGAAAGTATGAATGAAATAAGGTTTGGTGACGTCACTATAGAAAACTAAAGAAAAATGAACTATCGGGTGGTGCCACAGTATCTATTTATTTTTTATTTTTTTTTTTGGAATTCATGTATTAATAAAATGTTTATTATACTTTCTTAGATATGTTAGCCATGTCTTTGTTTGATTGTAATAGAAATCAAGTTAAATTAGGTACAGCTTTATTAAAATAAATTTTTAAAACAATGAACCTGTTATTTTGACAGAGTTATCTTTCTTAACCCAATATCGGGGAAGGGGTTTTAGTCACATTCTTCAAGATCTAAATGGTTAATACTGTTTTTTGCTATCTAGAACTTAAAAACTAAATTTTTATTATATTTTTCACTTATATCTTTTTATGTTAGGCGAGAACTTACTACTTCGTTCGGAAGAGTTACTATTTAATTTGGTAAAATCCGGTTCATGTTCCGATTCCGGCAGGATTCAAATATTAAATCCGATTCCGGTTCCTGCAAGATCTAAAAATTACATCCGGTACAGCCCTAATCATGTCCCTTAAAGGATGAGATGTTCATCTTTCCTAGATCCTAAAAACCACTATGTTTTTGCAGTGTTTTTCTTTCATCCCCACCATAGCTGATAGTGCGATTGCCATGGAAGCACTACGGGAGTCATATGTAGGTGACTGGGATATCTCCTTTACTTTCTTTTCCCGTGTGATGGGCGTATCTTCACAATATTTCCCTTAGAGATTAAAAACAACAACTTTTTTTTTAATTTCGTATGATTTTTGGATTGATACATTTCACTTCCTTATGTTCGGTAGATGCAGGCATTGAATGGTGGGGGTGAAAATTTTAGTTTGTGGAGATCCGTCCATCGTTAACTTTAATAAAGTAGAAAATCTGATTCGGAACTTGAACTTGAACGATCTAGAATTCGAACTATTTCTAAAACTGATATTCTGATTTAAAGTACGGCAGAAATGTCCCCTTCAGGTGGCTAACCTTTTTATCTATATTACATGATTTACGAAAAATAGTTCCCAATCTATAACTTTTTAAAATTCGAGCGATAGCAACCAACGAAATAAGTTTGGATTGTGAGAAATCGTTGACCCTATCCTGCGGCAACAAAAAAAAATAATTGGAAAATCTAATTTGCGGGAGATCCTACAACCGATGCATCCATTTTTGAAGTTTTATGAAATAATTCATTTTATTTAAGCACGATAGACACTCTAGATTTGAAAATTAAAAACCAAAATACTTAATAGTACATCTATTAAAATTTACTGAATTAGTGAATCATTTAGTTTTCATACTTTTATGTGAATGTTATTGTAGTGAGTTAAAAATGTACAAATAACGAACGATTGATTCTGGTAGTTTCAAAATATATCTAATAAAAACATTGGTTTATATCTGATTTTGTTTTACACTTTACTGTTTTGTGTCATTCGAAGATGGCATTTCTTCAATACTTTTTACCATGTTCTTTTTCGTGACTATGTCTGCCCATTATGCATGCTTTGAATTAACTATAAGAGAACTCATTAGTATAAGAATTTAGCATTAAACAAAATGAAGTTAATAAAGAATCATTAAAAATATTATGGACTTTTGTGTTTTGAAGGATTTTTTTAAAAATTTGGAATTATGTGAGTAGTGGAGTGGGCTAAACATGGAAAACAGATTCAAAATATCCCGTAATGAATTAGGGGTTTCATGATAAAACAAGCAATTAAGCCTGTTCCATTCTGGACACAGGACGCGTTAGCGCATTTTCGTGTTATGTATCAGTACGTTTGTTAGCTTTCAATAAATATTTGTAAATTTTGGAAATGTTTATAAATTCAATTGTGTAGTGCATATATCTGTAAAAAAAAATATAAAGACGTTTCTTTACATTTGAAAAAAATTATTGTCTCTTAAATCTAACTACAAGTGGTTTGTGGTTACTGAAATAGGACTCATAATTGAAAACATTCGAAATTATAGTCATTTAATCGTCCGAAAACTCCGTCAATTGTTGCATAGCTCTGATACTTTCAATTAAACACACAAGCTTACTATTTCATTTGATGAGTTTCTTAATAAATCTTGGTGAAACTACGTGCTGCAGTATTTCGCACCAAATGAATGGGTTATTGAACGTACAAGGTGTATATATAATATATAAGCCCCTTAGGAGCCCTGAAGCCCGGACCTCAGAGGTCCTATCGCGAAATGAACAATTGATGTACACATGGCAGGCCAAGACCTACAAAATAATATATACATCATGGGTCTAGGACTTATGGTTGCTGAGATATAGGGCGCTCCATTATTAATATAGCTTATATAGTAAAAAAACGGTACTTTATAAGGCCCCTTTTACGGCCCTGAGAGGTCAGACCGCGAAATGGAAAAAAGTCATTTCTTAACAGGCCAAGACCTACAAAATGATATATACATCATGGGTCTAGGACTTATGGTTGTTGAGATCTAGGGTGATGACAGACAGACAGACAAAACGGGGACAATAGAGCATTTTCGAAAATGCTCTAAAAATATTATGCTTTAAACTTGATATTATGGGAGTACGAGTGAAAATGAAAACAAACAAAAAAAAAGATGCATTTAATGTATTATGGGTTATTTGTTTTAAAGGTTTATGTTTTTAATTTGATATTATGGAAGTAGAGGATCCAGACAAGAAAAACTGCCTCAAAACTAAGGAGCGACCGATAATCAGATCGGTATCGGTATCGGACCGATATTGGCACTATCGGTTAATATCGGATCGACCGATTTTTGTAGGGAGCGAAAAAAAGTCGAACCGATATTGGCACTATGGGTTAACTATCGGACCGGCCGTTGTTTGGCTGCCGATACATTTTTTTGTTCACAACAGAGTTGCAGAAAAAAATATCCGTAAATAACCCAATTCTATAACCAGATAAGACAAGATTTAAAAAAAAAACCCGTACACAGAAATCGTTACGTCCACAAAAAATGCATCAGCAATATGACCTTGAAACAATAGGATTGGCATTTTTTAATTCTAATGTATGACCTTGTATGATACAATTAGTGAACATCTGTGTGTATTTTTTTTTTGGGATGGGAAGTTGGGGGGGGGGCAAGACTTACATGTGGGCGAAGTGTTACGAAATATGATAGGGAAGGGGTGAGCATGGGTTGACATACGTCATTAGCTGTAGCACGAGAAAAACACGTGTTTGGCATTGTTGTTGATTAAAAAAAAATATCGGTATCGGTAAAAATGCTGGGGAAAAATATCGGTATCGGACTATCGGTAAAAAGGCATATCGGTCGCTCCCTACTCAAAACACCTCTTAATGAATTAGACATGTTGTGATTTAATTTCATTTAAAGATTATGTTTTTCACTTGAAAATATGGGAGTACATTA
Source organism: Bulinus truncatus (assembly GCA_021962125.1). Lineage (NCBI taxonomy): Eukaryota > Metazoa > Mollusca > Gastropoda > Planorbidae > Bulinus > Bulinus truncatus. The sequence goes on from JAGDYQ010000105.1 coordinate 2,668,209, forward strand.
GAAAATGGGACAAAACAAGTAAAACTTCTTCAAAACAGCCTATTTGATAAAAACAAAAGAGAAATTAATAATTATTGTAATAAGAAATCTATGGCAGGCCATGGCCCTAAATGGGCTGTAGAGCCAAAGGAAGAAGAAGTAATATGAAATTAGTTGATCAGATCTAGTATAAAAATTACTAACCACATTCTCATAAATATGGTGATGTTACCATACATTTCAAATGCTTATTTGCACAATGCAATCATTGCTGTTACTCTTGATGCTCATCATTTTTTCTTGTGGCATTTTTTTTCCATCGTTGATGTAGAATATAGATGATGCTAAATTTATTGAAACAATGACTAAACTGTCCAAACAATATTCGCATTTGTGTTGTCGCAAAAGCAATGCTAAAACACATTTTAAACTCAGCGTGAGTACAGCTCATGGCACTTTTATAACATTGATACGCAGCTAAAATGTGTACATGTTTTACAGCAATAATTTTTGTTTGTACTACTACTACAGCTATTGTAAGGATGGGATATTTGGAACGGTTTTTATAGTGCTCTTCTTTAATCCCCGCCATAGCTGATAGTATAATTGCCGTGGAGACACTACGGGAAACATAGGTGGGTGACTGGGACGTTACAAGAGTTGAACCAGTAACCCACCTCAGACATAAATCTGATCTGACTCAAAACCAAAGTGCATCAAAGCCAAAATTCTGGCTACGGCCTTGACTGCAATAGAAAAGAACATTGGCATTTATTTCCATGAACAGAATACGATATGAACAGAAATAACAAAGAAATGTATGAAATACTGAAATAGAAAATAATATTTGGCTTTTATTGCCATGAACATCCATAAATACAACGCATACACCGCACGATATGAAAAGTACCCACAGTTACAAACGCATCCACCACACAATATGAAAACTACCTGAGAGGGAGACACACGTATAGGTTAGACGAATATGTATTTAAGGATTTATTATATAATTATTTGTTGAAATAAAATTATTTTAATTCTTATTGCGAATTGCGAACTGGTGATTAAAAGTTAGGCAATCCATCATTGAGTACCAGCACCTATTTTTTTACACACACACACACACACACACACACACACACACACACACACACACACACACACATATATATATATATATATATATATATATATATATATATATATATATACAGTGCTTTTTTTCTAGCGAAAAATGTTTGGGAACTCATTTCACATCTGTTTTTTAACTTATGTAAGAAAATACTATAATAGTCTATAACAAAAAAAAAAAAGGTATGGGAACTCAGCTCCCATGAGTTCCCACTGAAAAAAAGCACTGTATATATATATATATATATATATATATATATATATATATATATATATATATATACTAGCAGTGTAGCCGGCGTTTCTCGGTTATTCCGGAGTTCAAACATGACACTGGAAACATTTCTAACAAACCATTAGGTAAAGATATGGGTGCTAATTTATGCCACCTACCTAATGTGCAGAATAAACCCACATTTCATACGTCAAAAATTACATTTTACCCGTCAACGCTAACCAACCAAACCAAACCAAACAACCAGCCAACCAAACCAACTGACCAAACCAGCTAACCAAACAAACCAACCGAACCAACCAATTAAACCAAACCAAATCAAACACCATTAGGTAAAGATATGGGTGCTAATTTATGCCACCTACATAATGTGCAGAAATGACCTACATTTCAAAGTCATAAATTACGTTTTACCCGTCAACGCTAATAACCAGGGCTGGGGAGCCGGTGTCGGTGTCGGCAGTTTTTGCCTGTCGGTGTTTTTACTTTGCCCAGTGTTGGTGTCGGCATTTGTACTTTGTCCGGAGTCGGTGTCGGTGCCGGCGCAAAAACTTTCCCAAAAAACGTGAGAGAAAAAGTACTAGAACTTGAATTAAATAACCTAGAACAACGTCAGACAGTTCTTAGCCAATCTTTAAAAAAATCACTTTTCAAAATTTCACCTCAACTTTCTTAGGTGCAAAAACAGCTCGACAGAAAATATTACAGAACATCATAATATAGTTGAAAGATTAATTTCAAGCATGTTGATATATGCACGCAAAAATCGTTTTAATTTATAGTGCAAGACATAGGCCTAAGACTAAAAAAACCAGGGGTGGGGAGCCGGTGTCGGTGGTGTCTGAAGTTTGGCCGGTGTCGGTATCGGCATCAGTACTTTGCCCGGTGTCGGCGTCGATGTCGGCGTCGGCGTCGGCGTTGTACTTTTCCCGGAGTCGGTGTCGGCATTTGTACTTTGTCCGGAGTTAGTTTCGGCGCAAAAACCTGCCCCAAATAAAGTGAGGGAAAAATACTAGAACTTTAATTCAATAATTCAGAACACCGTCAGATAGTTCTTAGGAAATCTTAAATATAAAGTGTTGATCTATTTTTTTTTCCTTTTTAAATAAATACATTGATTGTATAAGGAATCAGTAACAAAAGTAAATATATATTAAATAGATATATTTCACTATAGCGCAATATATTTAACTAGAAAAAGTATATATTGTTTATTAAAAGTATACATTAAATGAAAAAAAATATCGATAGAAAAAAAGTATAAATATACAATTAGACGTGCATATTTATATATAGTATGAGATATATACAGGACAAATAAATACACAATTATTTCTTTTTGCCTTCCCCGGTGTCGGTGTCGGCGGATGACAGTAAACCAACACCGGTGTCGGTGTCGGCCGATGATGGAATGCCAACACCGGAGTCGGTGTCGGTAAATATTTTTTCCGACATCCCACCCCTGCTAATAACTTAGGATTGTTTGTTTAAAATTTAAACTGTAATTTATTCTCTCAATGCTTTTATAAAAATGCACTGAAAAGTAAAAAATAAATACTTCATTATGCCATTTTGCAGCACAGAGGCAAGTTGTTATGGCACGATACAGCACCCGTGCACAAGTTCAATTCGACGTCTTAATTTCTTATACATACATACATACATACATACATACATACATACATACATACAAACATACACACACAGGGGCGCCGAGAGCCAACAAGGGCCCCAGGGCAGAACATCATTGAGGGCCCCTTAATAAACAATAAGTCGTGAAAAAATTGACATGGTCGGGGCGGCCGGGCCCCTTACAGAGCGTTCCCCTGGCAATGACCCCCCTCTCGACGTGCCTGCACACACACACACTGTAAGGTTTTTTTTATGTGGGGAATATGTTCCAAAGAAATGCATCATAAATATACTACATAAACCTTGTAATTATAGGGATACGTTACGAAATTTTTTCAATCGCATACAGGTAGGGGACGGGTGGTCGTGCGGTGTAGAGCGCTCGACTGTCGACCGGAGGGTCCCGGGTTCGAATCTCAGTGAGAACCCAGCTTTAAATGGGTACCTGACTTCAAGTTGGGGGAGTAAAGGCGGCTAGGCGTTGTGCTAACCAAACAATCCCTTCATATGCCGAGGTTATAGAAACAGATGAATTCTACACTTCATCTGCCCCGATGGCCCGCTAGGGTTAATGGAACTTTACTATAGCTACAGGTAAAGAAAAATGCTTTAACATATTCCCACACTATATAGTTATTGTTGGGAGTGCATTTCCTGGTGCCATTCTGACCAATCCGTAGTAGACACACCTTGTTGGTCTGGCCAGTGCTAAAGCATTTTCATGCTGGGTAAACTCACCCCGCCGCATGACAGACAGGCATCGTGTACCGACAAAAACGCTGGTATGGCAGGCACACAATTCCCTGTCGTGCCAGCAGTGGCGCGAAATAAAATACAAAAGAAAATAAGTGAAAATTAATGTAAAAATAGTGCACAATAAAAATAGCAGAACACAAAAGAAAATTATTTTTAAAAAAAATTATTTCCAAATTCCACAGATTTAGTTGATTATATCTTTACTTGGATTAGTGGAATAACAGGAATAATAAAAAAAAAAAAACAACAACAGTTAAATTAATTTGAGTTAGACCCTCAATCCAAAACAATAGGACCTTCTCTGTTCTCTTTTATCGAATAAAATGTCAATTTGACATTTATTGCATTACAGATTTTCTAACCGCGTATTTTCCAATTCAGTCGATCTTTCCACTAGAATTGCAAATTCATGTCAGTTAAATGACAGTTATGCCTTTTTAAATTGTAAATTTAAAGTTAAGAAAATCGTTGATCGAATCGTACTGGGCCGCCCAAGAAACATTAAATTATTTCCTTTTGAGATGTTTGGTGTATTTCTCTCGGAATTGTACAACTTTCCATGGAGGAGAAATAATCAGCGCCCCACCCCATTTTTCCAGTTGGCCGCGGTGAAATTATCAAACGCTGACCGGTCCGTTGCGAAAAAAATGTTGGGGGCCACTGTTTTAACATAATGTAATAAATGTGGCTATATTAGAAAAAAAAAACATTACTTTTTTTTATTCGAGAGAAGGCTAGTTATAACTTGAACGTTTGCTGAATCGAGTGTGTAGCATAATAATATAGAAAGTAGCGAAACTGATTAAGTCATTGTTGTTCAAGTTGAATCTTAATGTCAATAAACATGTTGTGTATTTGATTGTCAGAAAGTGAGCTATCTATATAAATAATATCGGTCTCACGTCTGCGTTCAATCGAAAGTAAAGAATTAATACAACAGTATTCCAGTTTAAAATATTAAACATGGCGTTTCTTACCCTGTCTCAATTCGATATTTCTAATTAAAAAATCTGCAGTTTCAAATATTTTTTTTTCTATGAAACGCAAAAGTCCCAAAAATTAAAAAGTAATCTTATATACATAATTTTCATCTGGATTCTGCGTTTAATCGAAAGCGGAAAATTAGAATTCAAAATGGCGTCTTGATTCCATATTTCTTTTTGAAAAATCTACAGTTTTAAATAGTTTCTGTGGTTTTTATTATGAAATGTAAAAGTCCCAAATATTAAAAAGTAATAATTAACATGTATTATCATTCAAATTATTGTAGTTTTTATTACAACAGATAGCATTTTAACATCGTCAAACGTAAACATAATAATCGTAATAATCGAAAATCTAATTTCGTAAATAAAGTTCTTTTTTATAATATAAAAAAAGAAAATTCTGCAAATTTCTATACAAATTAAGTTATCATCTATTATAATATTTCATTTTTCTTAAATAATGAGGGCTTTGATTTATTTTAAATTACAAAATAAGATTATATAGGCCTAAAACTAAGTCAAGTTGAAGTGAAAACAATAATTGAGCAATTTTTACAAATAGTACATTAAAATTATCACTTCGATCGTGTGACGTGTTCGCTGAATGGATAAGCACCTTGGGGGGTTTCTTTTTTAATGCTGACTATCCAGGTTCGATTCCTCTCAGGGACATTTTTAACATTTTTTTTTATTGATTTTTTTTCAGTGTATCCTTTTAGTTGTTTAATGAAAAGTAACTGATTAGAATCAGTTATCTCATAACTTAAAAAAATATTTTGAAAATATGTATCAAAAGCTGAACACAGAGGCGTACCTATGGTGGGGTGAGGGGGGTCCAAAATCGAAAGTCCCCCGGGCCCCAGCTTGAGGGGAGCCCCCCAAAATTATTTTTTACATTAAATATTAAGTACATAATCTCATGTCATGGTATCGAACGTCAAAATGCAGGGGCCCCAACAGAGACCAAGCCTCCGGCCCCCAAATCCCGAGGTTTGGCACTTACAATAGTCTAACTTCATGTAAATGCTTTGCAGGGTTAAATTACAAAATAAGATTATATAGGCCAAAAACTAAGTCAAGTAGTTGTGAAAAATAATCAAGCAATTTTTTTTTAAATAATACATTAAAATTATAACGTCTGACCTAATGGCTGAATGGACAAGCAACTTGTTTTTTTTTATGCTGACTATCTAGCAGGGCTCGATTTACTGCCGGATCCCCGGCAATGACACCTGTCATTCCCGGCTCTGCTTTAGATAATATATCCCAGCAGGGGATGAAATCATAGACATATATATCTCCGGCTATGCAGAATTTTTTTGCATCCCCGGCACTGGTTTTTTCTTAAATCGAGCACTGCTATCTAGGTTCGATTCCTCTCATGGACATTATGTTTTTTTTTATTATTTGTTTTTTTTTTTTTTTTTAGAATTCATCATTTTGGTTGTTTTAATGAAAAGTAACTAATTAGATCTCTTTGACATTTTTTAAATTGAAATAATTTATCCTTTAGGATGTTGTAAGAAAAAGAAACAAAAACTAATTAGATTTTTTATTTCGTTTATAACTTAAAAAACAAACAAAATTATTTAGAAAATATGTATCAAAGCTGAACACAGAGGCGTACCTAAGGTCGGGGAGGGGGTCCAAAATCGAAAGTCCCCCGGGCCGCAGCTTGAGCGGAGCCCCCAAAATTATTTTTTACCTTAAATATTAAGTAGCCTACATAATCTCATGTCATGGTATCGAACGTCGAATCCCTAGGTTCGGCACTGGCTTTATAATAGTCTATCTCTATGCAAAGGCTTTGCACGGTACAGTTAGTTATAACATAATATCATTCAAATTATTGGTTTTTTTATTACAACAGATAGCATTTTAAAATCGTCAAACGTAAACAATAGTGATAATCGAAAATTCTCCAACCAACGTATGAGAATAGCGAGCGCGTTCGTCGTAAATAATTTCGTAAATAAAGTTCTTTTTAAAATTCGATCTAATATAAAGAAAGTAATTCTGTTAAATTCTATACAATTAAGCAATAGCTATTATAATATTTCATTTTTTAAATACACAGTGCTTTGATTTATTTTTAAATTACAAAATAAGTCAAGTGGAAGTGCAAAATAAACGAGTAATACGAGGTTGCTGAATGGCTAGGCAACTTGCTATTTTTTTTTACCATGCTGACTATCCAGGTTCGATTCCTCTCACGGACATTGTTTTTTTTTTTTTTTTTTTAATAATTTATCCTTTTGGTTGCTTTTATGTAAAGTAACAGCTCATTAGATCTCTGACAATTTTTTATTGAAATAATTTATCCTTTACGATGTTGTAAGGAAAATAAATAATAATTAATTAGGTTTTTAATTTCGTTCTTAACTTAAAAAAAAAAACAAAAAACATTAGTTTGAAAATATGTATCAAAGCTGAACATTAGTCTATCTCAGGGGTGGGCAAGCGTTTTCTACGGAGGGCCACATTGAAAACTTGATTGTTATTGGTGGGCCGCATATATATTTTGTCTACTTCAATTACAATTAACAACGTATGAAAATATGAATTAAAGATAATAACCTTGTATTTGTCATTTTATTTCACATTCACGCTTTATTATACATGCAATTTACATTTTAAAATAAGAACATATAAATGCATACGGGCCGCACAATATACTGAGGATACAAGTAAAAGAAGAAAAGAGCTGACGATGAATGCAAAAAAGAAGTGGAAGAACGAAACAAATTGAGGATGATAATGCTACAAAAAGCAACCAGAAAGTCAACTCACGCATACACTGAGGCTAGATTGAAGGCTACTAAAATATGCGGAAAAAAAACGTGAATGAGAAAAAGGAAAACTAGAAAAACTAGAGGAAATCTCAAAAGAAACAAGAAAAATGTACATGGCCAACAAAGAGGAAAGCAACGGCTTCAAGCAAGATCTCACATTGGGTCTTAGCAAATCAGGCGACCTCCTTAAATTATAGAAAATGAAATGGTTCCAGAAAGGTGGACGGAATATTTCGAAGAAATGCTAAACATTAATACTGACAGCCAAAGATATGTACCTAACATTGCAGAGGACGACGTGGAGAAATAGAAGAACCCACCATAGAAGAAATAAACAATATTATTAAAAAGACCAAAAACCATAAAGCACCAGGAGAAGATAACATAAATGTTGAGTTACTCAAATATGGAGGACGCACACTACACCTAGAAATATATAAGATGGTCAATAAAATATGGAAAGAAGAGATAATGCCAACAGAATGGGAAACAACCTTAATAGTTCCACTACACAAGAAAGGTGCAAAACTTAACTGCAACAACTATAGAGGAATCTCACGTCTCAACACCGTTTACAAAATACTAACAAAAATAATTGCCTGCAGGATATGGAATTTCAGTGAAACAGTATTAGGTGACTATCAATGTGGTTTCAGGCCTAACAGAGCAACAACGGACCACATCTTTTCCCTTCGAAACACACTAGAAAAATGTTATGAACATAATATAAACCTACACCAGCTTTACATAGATTTCAAGATGAAAACAATAAAAAATATGTACGGGTATAATGTGTACATCTGGAATGATTGTATATTAGTGACAATTTATTTCAGTTATTCAATTATTATCCTAAAATATGTTTTAAATGTAGGTTTGTTTTACCCTTTTAGTTTGAAAAATGGTGTTATCTGCCAAAGAAAGGCAACAGAGGAGACGTGCAAAACTATAAAGTGACCTTGTGGAGTTCATTCGACACAAAGCTAAGCATGTTGAAGAAATGAGGAATTCACGGCTATTGCAACGTTCTAAGGAGGCAAAAATGAAAACCCAAGAGAGAAATAAGGTAACTGATGAAAGGAGGGAGAAGGAGAAATTTAGAAAAAGAGCATACAGGGAGAAAATATCAGGAAAGCCGGCTCACACTCTCTAAACAAGTCATCGGGAAAATGGTTCCAATCAGTTATTCAAGGGCCACGATGAGAGTGAAAAAGGTACTTCCTAAAAGTCCAAGAAAATTAGGAAGTTGGTGAATGACTTTGAGGATGAAGTTCTGCTAGCCATTGTTGTTACCTGACATTACAACTGTCTACTTCAAATAAATACTGAATTAGCTATTCATAATGTGTATAAATCTACCAACTCACAGTCACTGTAGTAATCATTGGTAGTCTTCTATAGTAGATGCTGTTTTGAAGTGTCTGTAAAATATTATTTATGCTGATTCTTGGATCGTTTTGAATGTGTATCGTGAGTCACGGTATTAAATCCATCACCATATTTGTTAGAGTGGGCAGATTTCAAATTTTATATAACTATGATATACACTCACAAGGGTAATTCAAATTAAAAATAATAGAGCAGAAATTATAACTAAATTGCTTACCCTCAAGCAGTGGCGCAACTAGGAGGGGGGGGGGAGGCTCAAGCCCCCGTCTAGACCAAATCATCAATACATATTTTACTATATAAAGTTACTAAAAAGACTGTCAAACTGTCTTTTTTTTATATGTGAGCCCCCCCCCCCAGCATTTTTTGCTGGTTGCGCCACTGCCCTCAAGAGCTTGTTTATTTTGTGTTCCATGAGTCATGCTTATTTATTTCAATCAAAAGTTGGAAAAGGTGGCTAGTCAGCAAATGTTTTTTTTTTATTGGGTTATAAACTAACCTGCCAGTATTCATATGTATCATAATCATTGCAAATATTCTAGTACTTAATTGAATATTTAAATTATAAGTTCAACATCTGTCCTATGAGTCACCATGGAATGGCTGTAATGTTTTATTAAAATCAAATATAACTCTTTCATAAATTAAACTGACTTGTTTATTATGCAAATGAACACAATGACAGCTTGTTTGAATACAAATATTGAATTAAATTGTGTCAATTAAAAATTGTTTATTTGTGATTATAATTTTTAATTATGTTAATTTCAATCAATTTTTAAATTGAACAGCCGCTGTAATAATAGCCTAACCTAATATCTCAAGATGAAAATATTTAGGCTACTTTAGTTAGGCTTTTCTTACCAATCAACATTTCATAGACCTGTATGTTTAAATTTAAGCTCAGTATTGGCTGTATTTGGAAATAATCTAAATCAGTCATTGATTGTGTCAAAGTTTTTCTTCTGCATAGACCTTGTCTTGCCTTTTTATAACAGGTTATGCTTGTCTTATAAAATTTGTTAACTTTTTGTATGTAATTTTAAATTCGTACTAGCTCCACGTACGTCATTTGACGTACGATGTATTTTTTTTACCTCGTACGTCAACAGAATGAACTCTTATGATTTGAAGTTATTTTCTTTTCGCAATTTTTCTAATTATACATTAAAATGAGAGGTTAGTTTGTGTGGCGCGCTAGTGATGTAGGTTGTTCTCTTAGCTGAGACCCAGTTTGGCTAGCTATGTGCGGGTTCGATTCCTAATAGAGACATACATTTTTTTGTTCAGATTTTATTTTTCAGGATCAGGGTTAGGGATAGGGGATTAGGGATAGGGTTAGGGTGTGGAGCAATATCTATTGATGGTTATTTTTTTAAAAAATCATAATTTTTTTTTCCAGGATTAGGGATAGGATTAGAGATAGGATTAGGGTTAGGGTTAGGGATAGGATTAGGGTTAGGGATAGGATTAGGGTTAGGATTAGGGTTAGGGTGTGGAGCAATATCTATTTATGGTCCCCGAAAAAAAAATATCTCCGATTTTTAACAGTAAATGACATCATCAACGTCTGCAGTAAATAAGAGTTCTCATTCGTTCTGTTTACTCTTTAAATGTGTTAAAACGATCGCCGATTTTGAGCACCATCATTGTGTAAGTAATAATATCATAATATAAACTGCATTTATAACTTTACATCATAAGAGTTCATTCTGTTGACGTACGAGGTAAAAAAAATACATCGTACGTCATATGACGTACGTGGAGCCAGTGCCTTTTAAATTTAGGTTAAATTAAGGTAAAATATAATTTTAATTAGTATCCATTTTGAAAAAAAAATGAACACTGGATAAAGTCAGGATGATAAAGCAAAGGTGCCACTTGAGCATGAAAGATATATTTAAGCTACCAGATCTTGATTTTGTAGTTACTCACTCTGAGTGTTCTAGCTAGACTTGATTTGGAAGCAGGAAGGTTCAGTCGGTTAATCTGGTCCCACAAACATTTGGATTAGAAGTGGAAAGCTTGATTCTTCTGTTGCTAGAACTGATCTTGTCCATCTGTATGAAAATGTAGTTAAGCTAAAAAATATCTTGTTAAAGTAGGATGGCACTGTTAAACCAGTTCATGTGGTTTTTGTAGGAGGGAGGCGTAGATGCCATGGACCAAATGGCAAAGGCATTTTCTGTGAAACGAAAAACTAAAAGGTGGCCATTGATTGTGTTTTTCAACATGGTTGACCTGGCAACAATTGCAGCATGAGTTGTATTCAAAACTAAATATCCAAACAATCTATTATCTTGTGAAGACAGCAGACAGAAATTCAATATTGAAGCTGCACATTACCTAACCCTTCCACATATTCAGAGACGACCTGTCCCAACGCATCAAGATATTTTAAGGCATAATATTTTTAGTGTTCTAAATTCATCACAAACACTCCATCCAGCTACCCAAACCACTTCAACTCCTAATTAAAGGGCAAGGTTAACTGATGTTCCTACTACTTCAATGTCAAGCAGAAAAGATGTGCACTTTGTCCAGCAAAAACAGACAGGAAAACCAAATCTCATTGCACCAAGTGTAGTAGACAAACCTGCAAGGAACATTGTGTTATTTTATGTCTAAACTGTGCTTACTGAGCAACAAAGCTCCTATTTTTCATATGTACATATGACTTCTCTGATTTAAAATGTGTGAACAGGATCAATATATATTTTTGACAACCTATGCTTTTAGAGTATTTATTTATATGTAACAATTCTAAAACCTTTTTTTTTAATATCCCAATGCCTTCAGATTACTTATGTATTGCTAAAAGTTTCAATCCTATTCTATGTATGACACAAAACAGTTTTTAATTAACAAAAAGTGTTTCAAAGTTAGTTCAGACACAGTTTGTTTTATTAAAAAGTGTATGGGTGCGTTACACCCAGTTGCCAGGGACAGTAGATAACAAATTCAGCCCCACACAATAAAGTCACTATGACATGTTTTATAATTTTGAGTCCATCAATGTGTTCATTTCAACTATGTTATAGATGGTTTAAAAAATTATAAAAATATTCAAAAGGAGAAAAGTTATCAATAATAGTATGGGTCTCCGGGTGTGTTCCACCCAGTCGAGGCGGAAAGGGGTAAGCGTGATCACATCACAAAAAAATAATATAAAATGCCAAGTCCTATTCATACTTTTTTTGACGATTACACAAAATATAATTTCAAAATATAGGCTAAGTAGATTAAAACTATACACTCACACTGCAAGATACATATTCACCGAAACATCACTACCTATCCTGTGTGCTGCCTATTTCTTTTGTCAAACTGCATGTATGTTCTGTTCGCCTCCTTTTCCTCCCCTTAATTAACTCATCCCTGACCCAATGATCCATATTCTTGTAAATACAATGTTTAATCTATATTCTTGTAAATACAATGCTCAACCTAGAAACTATGGAACACGGATTCTTTTTAACATTAATCAAGCACATGTATAAGTTTGGCGCCATGTATAAGAAACCAGGCAGTAGATAATTAGCTTATCAGAACATTTGTCTCGCGAAAATACAAGGACGCTTAGCCTTGCTTTTAATTCCAACCTAACTAGGTCATCTAACTTTTAACAGGTATGTGTCCCCAAAAATACAAACTCTCTCTAAACGTGACGATATTGTAATCACGGAGTCCCTTTGGCGCATTTCCGGCCATTCCAAAGTGTGTTATAAAAACTTTACCGACTGTGGTCGTTACAGTAGGCATAGTCACGGCAGCGCGTGTCAGTACAGCTAAAATAAAAATTTTGGAAACTCGTTTGGGGGCCCCTACTCACGCGGGGGCCCGGGGGGACGTTCGTATTTGGACCCCCCACCCTAGTTACGCCACTGCATAATGACCCATAGACAACACTGACTTTTTTTTATTACTTTTAGTTAAAAGTAACATTATAATATTTTTGCCTTCGCACTGGCTACGGGACCATAACTACGGTCTCCATATATTTTTTCCAGAGACGTATATATGTGCGCATGCGCGACTTTATTATTTTTTTTCGTTTCCGGGGTCAGACAGGATTTTAGCGATAATTGATATCTATAGGTCAGTGCAAGTATACCAATAATTTCATTAAAATAATTAATAATAAAAAGTACGCAGTGTCTGTCAAAAATCGGAGATATTTTTATATTTGGTATTAATTTGACATCAAGAAAGTCATTTTTTTGAAAATAAACTCTATGATTGTAATCAAACTAAAGAAAAATGTAATTTTTCCGACTAATGAAATAGATTTGTGGCATCTAAAATATTAATAAGGCGTATTTGACTAGTATATGTAAAGTAACTCCCTAAAAGCTATTCTTATCAATTAAAATTTTGAAATAATAACAAATGAAATAAATATGTGTATCAGGCTGATATTCTGTCTAATATGCCGATATTGGATAGGAGATCTATAAATATTAATTAACTGCCTTACACTTACTAATAAAATAAAACCTTTTTATAGATAAATTCCATTTAAGTTTTAAAAAAAAATACTTTATATTATTATTAAACTAATTATAAACATTAAATTTATTGCAAATAAATATTGTTTACTATGCTGGATAGTGTGGTGGCTGAATAATTGTGAACCGAAAAAGTCATGACTGTACAGGCACGTAGCCAGGTCAAAGTAAGCAGGGAAGCACCAATACCCAGCAAGGGGGCACCTCATTTTAGTAACTTTTTCCTTATTTATTCCTCTTTTTCTTCTTTTTAAGTGGGGGGGGCACCCCACACCTAGCGGGGGGCACGGCCCCCCATTGCCCCCCCCCCTTTGGCTACGGGGCTGTGACTGTATAAACAAAACTCATACTGTTAGAAAATATTTGAAGGTTGGAGATGGGTTCAGGTTTTTGCGATATATAGGGAAGGAGACTATTAAATTATGTTATATTAGTCTAATTAGATTTCAATGATTAGGGGAGGGAATTTAATTTTAAAATTGGGAGCTAGGGGATTTTTGCTTATACCTTTTTTTGGGAGGGGGGGGGAGGTTAAAGAGATTGACTTAATTTTACTACGGAGAGGGGGGGTGTTACTAAAAGTTTGATATTGATGACAAGGGCTTCTAAAAAGTCATAAAATGTGTAGTTGATGGACAGCCTATATTGAGGAGAGTGTATTGAAGAGGGGGAAAATTATTCATGAGAGAGTTGTATAATTTTGTGAAGAATTATTCAATTATAACATTTTTTAAATCTATTTTGTGGAAATCAAAAAAGAAGGGAGTAAAATTGTTATGCTAATCATATAAAAGCCATTTAATTAAAAATACGTTATAAATTACATTTTTGTTTATTACAGCATTAATATTTCTACCCTTTCTCAGACATTGTCAATTGTTCATGTCCATTCAGTGGCACTGACTCTTGACCACTGACAAGAAATTTCACACACAACTTTTAACAGTTTTCGTTTGTTTTCCAATTTCAACATTCATATAAATTATTATAAATAAACCAATTTAGAAAAAAGCGGACTGATTAACTATAAATTGTAATGATTCATAGTAATCTTGGACTAGAAAATAAGCTTTTCCGATGTTAACAAGTATATATCTTAGTCATCTACTATCGAGACTTAATAGCATAGATATATATAATATAGACAAATATCTATGCTTAGTAGCGTTATTTTGCTGCTATGCACAATAAGTCTCCTAAACAAAAGATTTTTCCGTAATTACTACATCTTCAGTTTAAAAGAGCTACAATAATAAAGATACCCTTTTGCGAAAAAGAGCTCTCTATCTATTTATAAACTAAAACTAGGACAAACTTGGGGCACACGTAGCATCAGCCTAATTTTTTTCGAAGCCTTATAAAATCATTTGCTGTTAATAATCGGATATATTTTAATTTTTTTTTAAAAATTAAATACGACTTTGAATTATTTTAAATTACAAAATAAGAATATAGGCCTAAAACTAGGTCAAAAGGGAGTGAAAACACAACCAAGCCTGAAGCTTAGTTTGTGTGGTGAGCTGGCAGATATTTTTAGAGCATTTTTGAAAAAAAAATGCTCTATTGTCCCCGTTTTGTCTGTCCGTCATCACCCTAGATCTCAACAACCATAAGTCCTAGACCCATGATGTATATATCATTTTGTAGGTCTTGGCCTGCCATGTGTGCATCAAAAGTCCATTTCGCGATCTGACCTCTGAGGGCCGAAAAAGGGGGCGTATTAAGTACCGTTTTTTTACTATATAAGCTATATTAACAAAGGAGCGCCCTATATCTCAGCAACCATAAGTCCTAGACCCATGATGTATATATCATTTTGTAGGTCTTGGCCTGCCAAGTGTGCATCAAAAGTCCATTTCGCGATCTGACCTCTGAGGGCCGAAAAAGGGGGCGTATTAAGTACCGTTTTTTTACTATATAAGCTATATTAACAAAGGAGCGCCCTATATCTCAGCAACCATAAGTCCTAGACCCATGATGTATATATCATTTTGTAGGTCTTGGCCTGCCAAGTGTGCATCAAAAGTCCATTTCGCGATCTGACCTCTGAGGGCCAAAATATAAGAGTTTTTGCTTATATTTTAAAAATAAATAATAAAAGCTAATCAAAGGGGCGTAATCATTATTTATTTTTGTAATAGTTATTCAACATGATTACTTCCCTCTCTAAATTAATCAAAATCCATACGCGTGGAGCAATATTTATGGCTGTAACCCGGAAAAAAAAATACGGATTTCATCCGGCTTAACCATAGCCACTGCGTACACGAAAATGTTCTAAAATGTCCTTTGTCCGAAACGGAAAAGACTTAAATTGCTTGTTTTTTCTCACCTGCAATATTAGAATAGTATAGTATTGTATGCTTTTTATTTAAAAGACTTAATGGAAAATTTAATGTGGACATATTTTAATTCTGTTTTATAGAAAATTGGAGGAGCTAGTCAAAGCTAAAATTTGCTTTATGAATTAAATTGAAAACCATAAGAATATTGAAAATATACATTATTCTCTACATTTCATCATGTTAGCCTCAAATTATTGATTGCATATTGATATCAAATCATAAGTTATTATAAGTTTTTTCAGGAAATATACCACCAGCCAATTGAAAAGGGGTGAGGTAAAAAGTACTTGCAATCTTTATTCAAATTTAATTTTTGCAACATATTTTTTTAGACTGAAATAAAGTTACAATATTTTTTAAGTCCTTTCAATTATGTTTAAATGATACATTTGAAATAGGCTAAATGGATGAAAACATAATGTCAATGTAGCTCAATATTGAACTATTTAGTACATAAAGTATTTTTTTAATCAGTTTGGAATAAATATTATAACAATATAAAACATATCACAAATGATGATGATTGTTGGCCTTATTGTATCTTGTTGGAAGATGAGTTTGTAGTCTTGACCTGCCTGTATAAAAAGAAAACAGAAAAAACTGTACAAAGTAAAATGTTAAAAAAAAAATTAATAAACAAATAATTCAAGGTCTAAATACCAATGCACTAAAAGTAGGTAACTAATAGAAATAAGTAAAAAAAAAAATTGTTTTTGAAAGTGAATTATTTTCACTGTGGAGCAAGAAGGGGGCGGGAGTGAGGTAAGGACAAGTCAAAAAATGGCTAGGTCAAATGTAGGAATTAAACACATAAAAATGGCAAAGTATGCATATTTAGAAAAGTTATATTCCTCTTCGCACTGTGTTCCATTTAACATTATTATGCTTTAAACCTGTTTTAAACCCCATTATAGTTATTTCATTAGCATTTTAGCCTTTTATTGTAAGACTGGCAGCCTCATTGTGTCAAAAATGTCTGAAAAGTACATTTACTTGATTCTAATTTAGTTTGTACTAAAGGAAAAATTGTTTTAGTTAGATTACCACTGCTTAAATTTAAAATGTGTAGTGATGATAAAAAAAGTGAAATATAAGATCATTTTGCAGGAATATTAATGCAGCAAGTGCTCAGATCCATATAACTGACCTCTTGACAAAATAAAAGAAAATCAAAAGAAACAAAAATAAACAGAAAAATTCACACCTCAACAGTTGAATAATATTCTAAAAATTGTTTAGATAATCAATGTTAATAACAAAGGATGTCAATAATTACTGGAAAAAGAAATAATATATATATATATATAAGTACAAAAAGAGCTACTCACATATCCCCTACATTTAGCCGTTAAGTGTTGTTTCATTTAGCACGTAGGTGTTCAAACTGTGACTCACATTAAGAAAGCTGACAAGAAATTGAGTCCATTTTGATACTTTGACTTAATACAGTCCCACGATATGATTGAATTGATAACATTTCAGAAATAAACATCAACTGCAATTTCTTTCAACAAAAAACATACAACAGATATTTGAGCTTTTTTCTTGACTGTTTTTTTTTTTCGAAAAAATATCTTTTCAGTGAACAATATCACTCTCTTCAAAATCACGCCTTAATGCATCTCAAATTCTTTGGGGAGCAAGGCACTAAGAATGAAGTCCACCAAAAATCAAATATAACTTAAATTAATAGCATGTTTTATAGTATGCATCTTTTAGTATGAACAGCATTTCTAATTTTATTCCCAGTTTGTAGATTTTTTTTTTACAATGCTATATAGTCCATTTAAAGAAGAATTTTTTTTAAGAGAAAAAAATGTACAATTCTTCATATCATTTTTTGTATGGAGAAAGCATTGTTAGAAGGAAAAATTTAATATCAAAGTTGACTGCAGATATAAAAAAAACAACTGTAAAGTTCAAAATTCATAGGTCAAAAACTTTTTACTCACTAGCATTAAAAAAAAAGTTTAGCTTAAATCGCTTCACAGATCCTAAGGTTATTCATTTCTCCTTATTACATGTATATGTCTTATTGAACAGATATAACAGTGTTAGATATTGTTTTTAAAACATTTGTAATGTCATACATCTTATTGAAATATAAATTCACACATTAAAACATTCCTAAACATGGTCTTAATCCTCTTTATTAGACCTTAATTTTAACAAAATACACTGAGTTTTTGGAATAAATAATTTAGTGACAAAGTGTTTAAAAGATGTCCCAGAATTTGCTCCTCTTCCATTTATAACTTTTGTTAATGTAATAATTTTTTTTCACAATTTCTATGTTTTCATCATTATTGGATGGGCTCATAAAATAAAAACAGATTTACCGTATTTTTCGCCGCATAAGACGCACTTTTTCTTCCCCAAAACTGGGGGGGGGGGGGGGGGGGGGGGGAAGTTGGTGCGTCTTATACGGCAAATACACATTTTACATGCATTAAAACTGCCCCCAACTTTGTGTGGCGCTTACTCGCAGTCCTCTCCTTATGCAGTGTGTGCTGCGGGCTGGATTTGGGGCACGTACTGCGGGCTGTGGTGACTTCTGTGACACTCCCTGCACAGCCAGGCTGTGTGTGTTGGGCTTCCCTCATGTCTCCCCGAGCAGTCTCACTCCTTGCTGGGCAGTGTGGGCACAATTTCGCCGCTCCCGGGCACCCGATCAATCCATGCTGCCCTGAAATGTCCGCATGTCTGCCTCCTGGTTCCGCCTCCTCCAGCCAATGCTTACTGATGTCCGTACTCTGCCCCGCTGATTGGATGCCCGTGATTGATGGCAGAAGGATTGCTCCGCCCCCCGAATCCCGGGAGAAGATACCGCCCTCCCTACCTCATACTGCCGGTCTTGCTCCGCCCCCACTAGTCTATTGGAGGCCCATGATTGATGGGCAGAAGAATGGCTCCACAAGCTCCGCCCCGAATCACGGGGAGAAGACACACCGCCCTCCCTACGTCATAATGTGCCGCCTGGGTAGATCACAAACAACGTGTATGGTGTATGTGAGAAAGGGTTAAAGGTCATGGGACTCCGTGAAGGAGGACATTGTTGTAAAATCCTTCAAGAAGTGTGGCATTAGTAATGCCTTGGACGGAACAGAAGACGACGTCTTATTTGACACCAGTGAGGAAGAAAGTGATGACAATGACTGCGAGGATCTGTCCTTCCTCATTTCTGCTAGCAGCGAAGACGAGGAATTCTTGGGGTTCGAATAAAAACATTACAGACTGATTTTTGTTACTTTCACTGTTTACTGACTGTTAATGAGAGTAAAGATTGTTCTTAATATGTTACATGGTTGACATAAAATTGTTCTTAAACTGCTGTTTACTTTATACAGTCGATATAAAATATTTTAGTACAGTATTTGGTTCAGAATCTTTTTTTTCTAGATTTTCCTCCTTTAAAATTGGGTGCGTCTTATATGCCGGAGCGTCTTATACGGCGAAAAATACGGTAGTAGCTAATCGCTTGGGGAACTCTACGATTGTTCACAAAGAATATAGTCATAAATACTATAGTCTTATGATTGTTCACAAAATATATATACATCAATACCTTAGTATGGATAATCAGTAATGGGGGTACAAATACACACATAAATGTGGAGCTTGTGCTGTTTAAAACGATTGGTTCGATTATATGCTGCCAAAGAAAAATTGGCGTTTGATGGTAATGCTTTATGTATTTAGGTATTTCTTTATGGGAATTGAAGGAGAACAACCATTTAAATTTCTTCCATGTCTAGGTACTTGTGTTAACCTTAAAAATCAAAAACTCCTTCTAAATAACAAGATTAAAAAAATAAAATAACAAGGACTCAAATTTTCCCATTTTTTTTTCGGATAAATTTAATTTATGAGTATTTAAAACAATATTATTCTTAATCTAAAAGAAATATAACTATTGCTATATGTCATACAAATGCACATAATAAATTATCATCTATTACCAACATGTTCGTAGTAAATAAAATTCTGAGAAAATAATACAATTTGGTAATAGCTTCACCATTATTTAGCAATTATAAGTGTTTATTCCACTACAACATTGAAAAGTAGTTGATAAAATCCTGTTTTTGAAAGGTAAAAGTTGCATTTTAAGCTATATTTTTAACTTTTTAGATCACAATTAGGTATTTATTAAGGCCAAAATCACTGCATATTTCCTTTTTTGTAAGATCATAAAAATCTGAGCCCTATAAGGAAAACAAGGTATTACTATTTTTACAGTGATATATGAATAATTCTGATTAAAAAAAAAAATAAGCAAATTTAAAATTCATTCTAGTCTCAACTATTAAATAAGAGTAAATTTATTCCTTTTTATCTCAAAATTAATAACCACCTTGTTATACATTAAATAGTTCACATATGCATTACTAAGATATCAATAGTCAAGGTCATTTCTAAAATGAAAGATAAAAGGCTGTAAATTCAGCTTTTAAAATCATCAATAGATAAATCCTGACATTTGTAACAACAACTAATTTAAGAAAATTCTAATTGTAATAAAGGAGTATCATTCCAAGTTTGGTTACTTCTGGTTCAAAAAAAGCAGATTTGTATAGGGCACTAAGCCAAAAACAGTCTTATTTTCATATACATGTATTAAGATTTCAACTAAAAATGTTGCTCTGTGACCTTATTTAATGATACATACTTTTTAATAATTTATTTATCCTATGCAATAATGGAAATAAAATTATATCACTAGTAAAGTTCTTTGCAAAAAGTCTTTAATGGCAAATACATTCAATTTGTATGAATAGTTTTAGAATGAACAAAAACTTTTTGTGGCGAAATGGTATATAATTTGTTTGATTAGCTTTAGACAGGGCAAACAAAAGCTTTGAGTAATTGTGAGCCCTTCAAGTACTTTGGAGTGAAGGAAAACATTTTAAAATCCATTTGGACTATCACCAGAAAGTGAGTAAAGATTTTTTAAATTCTAATTATAGCAATAGATGTAGAGACTGATAATACAGTTTGAGGAAACAAGCAAGTGTGTATGGTCACTTTTAATTATACTGATGTAACAGGGAAAGTAAATTTAGAAAACTAAGAAAAAGCTTAATAAATACTGCTAGCCATGTCTACTCCATGTCATTTATCAGATTTGTGACAATTGAGTACTATGATTAGTAAATGGGTTCATTACATACATTTACAATAAAATGTACTGTATTAACTATTGTTTATAAGTGAAAATAAACATAAAAAGATGTACCAACATTTGACTTTCTGATGTAGTACAAAAATCCCCAAATAGCTTTTAATAGTATAATGCAGAAAAAAAAAAAACATCAAAAATATAATCACAGATAAATAAGTTTAAAAATGTTAATATATATAAACAAATATTTTTTGTACACTTTTTTCCAGACAAAAAGACCTGGTCTTATTTAATTTTTCTGTTTAAGTCATATAAAAGCTTAATTTCAGTGAAGCGGATCACAGCTTTATATTTATATATATATTCAGATGTCTTTACAAATCCTGAACTCTCACATGTACACAAACTGATACTAAGCCTCTAAGGGAATGGGAAAGAAAGTCAGCTGTCTAAGGGCATTGGCTAGTGAGCAACTAGACTTGTCCTGTTTGTCATGCTCAAATTGATCTCAACAGCTCTTCACACAATAAGAAAGATACATTATTAAATTAATATATCACTCAGATAGGAAAACAAAATTTGATTTTAGAATAATAATATTACCCTTTTTATTAATGGTTAAGTACATTTAAAAATTTAAAATCTGTCTGCCCAAAATTATAGTTTGTTATTTTAGTTATTAATTCAATGGAAATGTAGAAAAAAGAATGTGTGTACAAAATAAAAAAAAACCCACAATTTTTTCTAACCAAAAAAAATGATCCCTGACCATAGTAATTAAAAAACTCAAAAACTGATTTTGGGTGCTTTTCACAGTAGCAAGGGATGAATATATATAAAAAAAACCTCTTAAAACTTGTAAAATAATTTATGAATCTATCACTTGCTAATATAAAGAGCACCACTATTTTTTTATTACAACCTTTTTTTTTTAGAATATTATTAACTTTCTAGATTTACTGGCTTGTGAAAGGTAAATGATATGCTATGAATCAAATCAATATTATTAAAACTTACATAACCATGTCAAATATCTCAGTGGAAACCATCTTAGCGGAAAGGACAGCATAAGAAATCTTATATCCCTTGGATTAAGTTTTCTATCTGTTATTCACAAAACTTCTTGTCCAATCAAGTTTAAAAACTCACAAAGCACTTGAGAAATTTAAGACATTCAATGTCTGCAAGGAATTTGGGAAAAGAAAATATAAAGGAAATAGTTTTAAAATGGTGATTGGTTAAATAAAATATTTTAAAATAATGCAAATGCACGGGGTACATTTTGGTCATGCAGAAATTAAGAAGGGTAAACAAAAGATTGAAGGATATTGCTTTTTGTATAAATAAACACATTTTTTCTACTGCAATAATTCATTTAATAATTCATTTAAAAAAGATCTTATCAAGAATATGATGAATTTTTATAAGAAAGAAATATAAAGACACTGAAGTAAATTTTTTACTTTCAGATTTCTTTTTAAACATTTTTTTTTCTGCTTTTTAATAATCCAATGTTACTTTTTAATTATACCAGAGTTAAAGATAAGGTTTAAGATGTTAACAAAACAGCTAAATAAATGAAATAGCAGGAAAAAAACATAATATAAAAAGTATATCCAAGAGAAATAAATACTTAACCTTAAAACTTACTTCTGGCTACACATCAAAATCAAATTCTGTACAGCTGTGAGAGTAGATTGTGTATTTTGTCCAGTAATTAAGCATCTGTCTATT
The DNA here is from genome assembly GCA_021962125.1 of Bulinus truncatus. NCBI lineage: Eukaryota > Metazoa > Mollusca > Gastropoda > Planorbidae > Bulinus > Bulinus truncatus. The sequence continues at coordinate 2,690,818 of JAGDYQ010000105.1, forward strand.
ACAACATGAATTCCATCAGGTTCTGAAGCTAAAATCATAAGAAGACAAAATACATTTTCACTGAAGCACAATTTACATAGTTTCTCTGAATGTTTGTAAGGAATTCTCAGCAGCCTATAATTTGAAATGCCATCTTTGAAAAAAGGCACATTTAAGAGACATTTTTATTTCATATCAAATTTATTTAACCATAGTTCACATATACACAGCATGAAGAAGTTAACACCCCTTCTTCAAATCATGTTTATTATTATTACAAGCATTTTGTTTTTGATGCAAATAGGAAATAGAGACCTTATAAAATATTAAGGACATCAATCATCTCAGATTTCTGCATGGTTGAATTAAAACTGAAGAGAACTGGAAAGAAGATAGACATACTTAAACTGCAATTTACACAAAATCAAAATGTGTTTATTGAGTACCTGTATATTTTCCTCCATGATCTTTAATAAAATCTTCAGGTATAACTGGAGTTGTGGAAAATTCAGGAAGATGTCCAATTTCAAATAATGAAGGCTATGAAAGCAAAATACAAACAAAATAATTTAATGCTATTTATTTATAAAACCTTTTTTGTTTCAAAATTATACTTATGCAGAAAGGTCCAACATTAGATTTAGGTCCTTCAGCATTTAGCTACACTCAACATCTGTATGCTGTAAACACAATTATAAATTACCTACCAACCATGACTATTATTTCTAAATGAATAGTTTAGTCCTTAAAGTAGGGATCTTTACATTATGTGAAAATTTCACAGCATATTTTTCAATATTATTTTTGTAAAGCATTTTTATTAAATAGCTTAAAATTATCATTAAAAAAATATTTGTACAATTTTTTTCACTCAAGCTTCTTACAAAGATCAATTTTGTCTGATTTATGCTAAGGGAAAATACTAATTTTTTTGTAAAATTAATAATTTTCAATGTACAACATATTGAATACTAATAAAATTCTTGTTGCTTGAAATTTTGTTTTCTGCTATATGATTATATTGCAAATTTATCCATCTAATTTTAGAGACATCACAGTATGAGTTTGTGCTATATAATTAATTGTCACTTTACATGTAAATCTGGAATTTGTTTTTTAATAAATGCAGTAAAATATTATTAAGAGAATACATGTAACATGTGTTGAAATGAATGACATTAAAAAGATATATAGTTAGTAAACTTTATTCTTAATATATAAAAGTCATATTGTAAAAGACATTTTAGAAACAAAAATGGTTTAAAATTAGGGCTGTACCGGATTGCAATTTTTAGATCCTGCAGGAATCGGAACCGGAATCGGATTTAATATTTGAATCCTGCCGGAATCGGAACAGGAACCGGATTTTACCAAATTAAATAGTAACTCTTCCGAACGAAGTAGTAATTTCTCGCCTAACATAAAAAAAAGATATAAGAATGAAAAATAGAATAAAACTTTAGTTTTTAAGTTCTAGATAGTAAAAAACAGTATTAACCATTTAGATCTTGGGGAATGTGACTAAAACCCCTTCACCAATCTTGAGTTAAGAAAGATAACTCTGTCAAAATAATAGGTTCTTTGTTTTGAAAAAAATATTTTAATAAAGCTGTAACTAATTTAACTTGATTTCTATTATAATCAAACAAAGAAATAGGTAACATATCTTAGAAATATAATAGACATGTTTATTAATAAATGAATTACAAATAATATATATATATGTGACGTAACCAAACTTTATTATTTCATTCATACTTTACTTTAAATCATTATCTTACTATTTCCCATAAAACAGAAATTAAAATGCATTTTAAATCTAAATCAATATCACTTTAATGTTCAATTAAAAATGTATCTTCAAGTTATTTATCTAAATATGCGAGGAATTTTATTCAAATCATGACAAAATCCACAAAATTAAAAAATTTTCAGAAAAATCAACTATTGAACTATTTTTAAACTGTACACACCCAAAAATAGATCGTTGTCTGCTCTTTGAAGAAGTTATCCTTTTATATTTAAATATGGTTTATAGAAAACAATGTATCAAAAGTAGCGTAAGGTAAAATGTCGTATTACTACTAGACTAAATACGATTCAAATCTTCCTTTTTAATATATTTTTACTTACATATAGAACTAAAAGCGATCGACGTTATTGTATTTTTGAAAATGCAGGAAAGAAAGGAGTTATTGTTTTAATTTAACTGTATAGCGCTAAATATTTAAAAATTATGTTGCGCCAAAAAAATTTCTTACACCAAAAGTTTAAACAACAAAGAAATCCGGCACATTTTAAACGGAACCAGAATCGGATTTATTAAAACTGCCAGAATCCGGCTTAACAGGAACCGGATTCTGGTACAGCCCTATTTAAAATACAAATAATCTTGATAGAGTAATCTCCCCATTCCCGGATTTTGAGAAGTATACATAGGTATAAGGGCCATACTTTAATACTCATGTTGATAAAACATGACATTCACAAAGACATATATAAATAACAGAATTTAGTATATTTTTGGCAAAAATGACACCTCTATCAATTTAATTTCCAAAGGGAGTTGGTTTATTATTAAACAATTTTGACTATTAATTTGTCATGTTTTTTTTAATAAATGTATAACATTTTAATATAAAGATTCATACTATAACTTTTTTCTTTATAGCATGTCTTTATTTTTTTTATTTACCTTTTGAATTGGCAAATATTGGAAAATAAAAATGTTCAGGCGCTAAATAATTTTTTTTTTAAAATGTGTCAACTTGTCTACACTATATTTGTACCCCCAATTTAAATAATTACTTTAATTTAATGCTCTCACAGTTTAATAACTGAACACACAGGCGTGGGTTCCATAAAAGAGCATTTAATGATTTCAAACAATGAACAACAATAATGGTCACTGTTCTTGCAGGCTTCATTACTCTCACTTCTCTCTATCTGCTGTTACTACAAATTGCAAATTCTATGGTGCGCTGATATAGGGAATTCCCAGATACTACGAGGCCAATGAGAGAGTTATAACAATACTATTATATAAACAGAAGTTTAAGTTGTCCAAATACATGTAATATGAAAACTTACTGCAGTCAGACAATAATCTTCCAACCACCAAGATTTCCCATCTTCTTTTCTAGCAGAGAATAGCCCAGCAACACCATGGCCAATAGCACAAATGGGTTCTATTTATAAAAAGTATGTCATGATTAACTACTCAAAAACAACAATATAGTTACAGATGTAATTAAGCTTATTTTGACGGGAATAAATCAGACAATTTAACCAAGGTAGTATCATAAAGAAATAGTCTATAAAGTAGGATGATGCATCAGGGTTCATCAGAGATAAAAATAATTTGACATCTGCTACTAAAAGTTTCAAAATGTTTAAAAAACACCTAAAAAATGTGTAAGATTGGTAATTAACTTGATGTCGAGTGGAAACATTATATCATTTTTAATAATAAAACAGCCCAGAATTTCAATGCAATGAACTGTTTTTCGCAAAACTGGATAAGTGCACCCCAGGTGATAATAACTAGGATTATTATTTATTTAGTTATAAAAAGATTATCAAATTTCTAAACAAATACGTACTTTTTTCTTTAATGAAGTAAGTAATTATTTGGGCGAGGTCATTATTAGATGACAAATCATGAACTGCTCCAGGACAAGCTGGAATTAAGAGGGCTGTGTAACGATTCACTGTAAAGCAGAAATTTGTTCACATATTTTAAACCAAAAGCTTTGTGATAAAAAAAAACAGGTGGTCACAAATATAATTATAAAGGCCAAAGTTATCTTTAAACACTTAACTTGATCTAACCGATCAGTAATAATACTATATGTATTTACAATTAATTAATTTATCAATTACCATCAACTGTTTCCAGGCCTATAGGTGTTGAACTAGACTTTGATCTAAATTCATTAAACCACCGTCTGTTTGAATCATCTTGGTTGATATATTCTGCTTGCCTGCCCTATTGAGATAAAACAGAGAAGACAACAGATAAAAAAAAAATTCAAGATATATGTGATAGATTCAACATCATTTTTTTAAAACTACACTTAAGTCCATGGATGATCATGTCATACTAAAGTTTATAAATACGTTAATTATATTAATTATACATGTATTAAGAATAGGATCTTGACATCCAGTTTTGCTGTTTCTTTGTGACTCCTTTTGAAAATTATTTTTTATTGTCTTACAGGTATCCGATTTTGCACACAATTGTCAAAACATAAAAAAATCTAATAATATAATATTCATTTCGATTCTGCGTTAAATCGAAAGCGGAAAACAAGAATTCCTAATGGCGTCTTGCCCACGTCCTGATTTGATATTTCTTTTTGAAAAATCTACAGTTTTAAATAGTTTCTGTGGTTTTTATAATGAAATGAAAAAGTCCCAAATATTAAAAAGTAATAATAACATATAATATCATTCAAATTATTGTAGTTTTTATTACAACAGATAGCATTTTAACATCATCAAATGTAAACAATAGTAATAATTGAAAATTCTACGAGGATAAGACTAGCAACCATAATGACTGGTGTAACTAATACATCTCAGGGATGGGAGGGCGTAGGTGGGGAGATAATTGTATGAAGAGAGGGGTGATGAGCAATGTTCCCTCTAAGCTGAGCGGGTGAGCGATCGCTCAAACGAATTCAGAGCGGCGTACCAGTCATAATTACATTAAACTTCATTCATTTTCATGCACATTAATTATATACGGCATACATCGAAAATAATTATTGCTAGAATGCTTTAAATATCCGTTATTTCACTTATCAAATAGTAAAACCGAAAACCGGTTTTCGACGTTTTTTATTTGAGAAATTGACCTTTGACAACTGGTTTTTTTAAAATCGGTTTTTGTATAAACCTTATTTATATGGCTTCTGCTACTAAAAACATTCTTATTACAAACACTACTTGTTTATTAATATGATAAATACTTTAAAAAGTGTATTATTGTAATCAAATCTATTAAGCTTACCTAAATTAAGTGTCATCTATATGGAAAAAACCTTAATTATACATTTATCCCACAACTTTTAAAATTCAAAGGTTTAGCATATTTTTTAAAGCTTATTTCTATTTTAGAAAATTTTCATTACGGCAAAGGTGACCTTAAAAGTCTAGGGATTAAGAAAAATTTGTTTCACTTTTTTCCTTTTATGAATTGTCATGGTATAGTTGTGTGTATTACGCACACAGGTGTGTGTGTGTATGTTTGGAGCTTAGCCAACCAGGTCAACCTGAGGTCACGGGGTCAAGTCTCTAGTTACTTCGAGAGGATAAATATTATGTTTATTGTAAATAGGATTGTCTAAGAAGGTGATAGAGAGGGACTAGAATGTTGGAGGATGATGCAAGCAAATTATATAAAGAGGATGTTTGTAAGTGCAAGTCAGAGAAGGAGAGAGTATTCAAGTCAGTCAGTTCAGTGTTCAGTTAAAGAGTTCAGTTAGATGATCATCAATTAATTAGCGAATCAGCATATTCAGTGTATAATAGTATATGAGTTTAGTTAATCAGTTGAGTTTATTGGAAAGTTAATAAGTATTTATTCATTGACTTAAAGAGATTATCAGTCATTGTGATAATTCAGTTTATATTGGATTTATTATACTGTTTATATTTTATTGTATTGTTAATAAACTATATGAACCATGGAACATGAATTGAATTTCTCATTATAAACCAGTTCATATAAATATAACCTTTACATGAATGTTAATCGGATATGTTGTAAGTACATT